>JAWNPD010000334.1:1487500-1682233 GCA_035045305.1 Drosophila maculinotata | reverse complement strand
CAGATCAAGGAAATTTAAACCGTATTAGACTCGTGGAAGTGTACATAATAAAATGATATTTCAAGTTTTTGATTTCAGAACTGACCCATTTTTAGCAGAAATAGTGATGTTACCCCTTGCCATTTTTGTCAAAAATTGATATTTTCTGACATGCCCATTTTTAAATGCCAATTGATAGTCCTGGTTCTTACGAGTCCAAAAAGGTATACCACTCAAAGATCTGACTTATTTTGGCCAAGATATGCAAGTTATAAAGCTCCAAAAATCAAATTTTTTCGTTAATGCTGAAAATGTTACATGGTCATCTTTGAATGCTCATAACTCGGGTATTTGATGTCGGATCGTGGAAATTTAAACCGTTTTAGACTCGTGAAAGTGTACATAATAAAATGAAATTTCAAGTTTTTGATATCAGAACTGACCCATTTTTAGCAGAAATAGTGATGTTACCCCTTGCCATTTTTGTCAAAAATTGATATTTTCTGACATGCCCATTTTTAAATGCCAATTGATAGTCCTGGTTCTTACGAGTCCAAAAAGGTATACCACTCAAAGATCTGACTTATTTTGGCCAAGATATGCAAGTTATAAAGCTCCAAAAATCAAATTTTTTCGTTAATGCTGAAAATGTTACATGGTCATCTTTGAATGCTCATAACTCGGGTATTTGATGTCGGATCGAGGAAATTTAAACCGTATTAGACTCGTGAAAGTGTACATAATAAAATGAAATTTCAAGTTTTTGATTTCAGAACTGACCCATTTTTAGCAGAAATAGTGATGTTACCCCTTGCCATTTTTGGCAAAAATTGATATTTTCTGACATGCCCATTTTTAAATGCCAATTGATAGTCCTGGTTCTTACGAGTCCAAAAAGGTATACCACTCAAAGATCGGACTTATTTTGACCAAGATATGCAAGTTATACAACTGCAAAAATCAAATTTTTTCGTTAATGCTGAAAATGTTACATGGTCATCTTTGAATGCTCATAACTCGGGTATTTGATGTCGGATCGTGGAAATTTAAACCGTTTTAGACTCGTGAAAGTGTACATAATAAAATGAAATTTCAAGTTTTTGATATCAGAACTGACCCATTTTTAGCAGAAATAGTGATGTTACCCCTTGCCATTTTTGACAAAAATTGATATTTTCTGACATGCCCATTTTTAAATGCCAATTGATAGTCCTGGTTCTTACGAGTCCAAAAAGGTATACCACTCAAAGATCGGACTTATTTTGACCAAGATATGCAAGTTATACAACTGCAAAAATCAAATTTTTTCGTTAATGCTGAAAATGTTACATGGTCATCTTTGAATGCTCATAACTCGGGTATTTGATGTCGGATCGTGGAAATTTAAACCGTTTTAGACTCGTGAAAGTGTACATAATAAAATGAAATTTCAAGTTTTTGATTTCAGAACTGACCCATTTTTAGCAGAAATAGTGATGTTACCCCTTGCCATTTTTGTCAAAAATTGATATTTTCTGACATGCCCATTTTTAAATGCCAATTGATAGTCCTGGTTCTTACGAGTCCAAAAAGGTATACCACTCAAAGATCGGACTTATTTTGACCAAGATATGCAAGTTATACAACTGCAAAAATCAAATTTTTTCGTTAATGCTGAAAATGTTACATGGTCATCTTTGAATGCTCATAACTCGGGTATTTGATGTCGGATCGTGGAAATTTAAACCGTTTTAGACTCGTGAAAGTGTACATAATAAAATGAAATTTCAAGTTTTTGATATCAGAACTGACCCATTTTTAGCAGAAATAGTGATGTTACCCCTTGCCATTTTTGTCAAAAATTGATATTTTCTGACATGCCCATTTTTAAATGCCAATTGATAGTCCTGGTTCTTACGAGTCCAAAAAGGTATACCACTCAAAGATCTGACTTATTTTGGCCAAGATATGCAAGTTATACAAGCTCCAAAAATCAAATTTTTTCGTTAATGCTGAAAATGTTACATGGTCATCTTTGAATGCTCATAACTCGGGTATTTGATGTCGGATCGTGGAAATTTAAACCGTTTTAGACTCGTGAAAGTGTACATAATAAAATGAAATTTCAAGTTTTTGATTTCAGAACTGACCCATTTTTAGCAGAAATAGTGATGTTACCCCTTGCCATTTTTGTCAAAAATTGATATTTTCTGACATGCCCATTTTTAAATGCCAATTGATAGTCCTGGTTCTTACGAGTCCAAAAAGGTATACCACTCAAAGATCGGACTTATTTTGGCCAAGATATGCAAGTTATACAACTGCAAAAATCAAATTTTTTCGTTAATGCTGAAAATGTTACATGGTCATCTTTGAATGCTCATAACTCGGGTATTTGATGTCGGATCGTGGAAATTTAAACCGTTTTAGACTCGTGAAAGTGTACATAATAAAATGAAATTTCAAGTTTTTGATATCAGAACTGACCCATTTTTAGCAGAAATAGTGATGTTACCCCTTGCCATTTTTGTCAAAAATTGATATTTTCTGACATGCCCATTTTTAAATGCCAATTGATAGTCCTGGTTCTTACGAGTCCAAAAAGGTATACCACTCAAAGATCTAACTTATTTTGGCCAAGATATGCAAGTTATACAACTGCAAAAATCAAATTTTTTCGTTAATGCTGAAAATGTTACATGGTCATCTTTGAATGCTCATAACTCGGGTATTTGATGTCGGATCGTGGAAATTTAAACCGTTTTAGACTCGTGAAAGTGTACATAATAAAATGAAATTTCAAGTTTTTGATATCAGAACTGACCCATTTTTAGCAGAAATAGTGATGTTACCCCTTGCCATTTTTGTCAAAAATTGATATTTTCTGACATGCCCATTTTTAAATGCCAATTGATAGTCCTGGTTCTTACGAGTCCAAAAAGGTATACCACTCAAAGATCGGACTTATTTTGGCCAAGATATGCAAGTTATAAAGCTCCAAAAATCAAATTTTTTCGTTAATGCTGAAAATGTTACATGGTCATCTTTGAATGCTCATAACTCGGGTATTTGATGTCAGATCAAGGAAATTTAAACCGTATTAGACTCGTGGAAGTGTACATAATAAAATGATATTTCAAGTTTTTGATTTCAGAACTGACCCATTTTTAGCAGAAATAGTGATGTTACCCCTTGCCATTTTTGGCAAAAATTGAAATTTTCTGACATGCCCATTTTTAAATGCCAATTGATAGTCCTGGTTCTTACGAGTCCAAAAAGGTATACCACTCAAAGATCTGACTTATTTTGGCCAAGATATGCAAGTTATAAAGCTCCAAAAATCAAATTTTTTCGTTAATGCTGAAAATGTTACATGGTCATCTTTGAATGCTCATAACTCGGGTATTTGATGTCAGATCAAGGAAATTTAACCCGTATTTAGACTCGTGGAAGTGTACATAATAAAATGATATTTCAAGTTTTTGATTTCAGAACTGACCCATTTTTAGCAGAAATAGTGATGTTACCCCTTGCCATTTTTGTCAAAAATTGATATTTTCTGACATGCCCATTTTTAAATGCCAATTGATAGTCCTGGTTCTTACGAGTCCTAAAAGGTATACCACTCAAAGATCGGACTTATTTTGGCCAAGATATGCAAGTTATAAAGCTCCAAAAATCTAATTTTTTCGTTAATGCTGAAAATGTTACATGGTCATCTTTGAATGCTCATAACTCGGGTATTTGATGTCGGATCGTGGAAATTTAAACCGTTTTAGACTCGTGAAAGTGTACATAATAAAATGAAATTTCAAGTTTTTGATTTCAGAACTGACCCATTTTTAGCAGAAATAGTGATGTTACCCCTTGCCATTTTTGTCAAAAATTGATATTTTCTGACATGCCCATTTTTAAATGCCAATTGATAGTCCTGGTTCTTACGAGTCCAAAAAGGTATACCACTCAAAGATCGGACTTATTTTGGCCAAGATATGCAAGTTATAAAGCTCCAAAAATCAAATTTTTTCGTTAATGCTGAAAATGTTACATGGTCATCTTTGAATGCTCATAACTCGGGTATTTGATGTCGGATCGTGGAAATTTAAACCGTTTTAGACTCGTGAAAGTGTACATAATAAAATGAAATTTCAAGTTTTTGATATCAGAACTGACCCATTTTTAGCAGAAATAGTGATGTTACCCCTTGCCATTTTTGGCAAAAATTGATATTTTCTGACATGCCCATTTTTAAATGCCAATTGATAGTCCTGGTTCTTACGAGTCCAAAAAGGTATACCACTCAAAGATCGGACTTATTTTGACCAAGATATGCAAGTTATACAACTGCAAAAATCAAATTTTTTCGTTAATGCTGAAAATGTTACATGGTCATCTTTGAATGCTCATAACTCGGGTATTTGATGTCGGATCGTGGAAATTTAAACCGTTTTAGACTCGTGAAAGTGTACATAATAAAATGAAATTTCAAGTTTTTGATATCAGAACTGACCCATTTTTAGCAGAAATAGTGATGTTACCCCTTGCCATTTTTGTCAAAAATTGATATTTTCTGACATGCCCATTTTTAAATGCCAATTGATAGTCCTGGTTCTTACGAGTCCAAAAAGGTATACCACTCAAAGATCTGACTTATTTTGGCCAAGATATGCAAGTTATACAACTGCAAAAATCAAATTTTTCGTTAATGCTGAAAATGTTACATGGTCATCTTTGAATGCTCATAACTCGGGTATTTGATGTCGGATCGTGGAAATTTAAACCGTTTTAGACTCGTGAAAGTGTACATAATAAAATGAAATTTCAAGTTTTTGATTTCAGAACTGACCCATTTTTAGCAGAAATAGTGATGTTACCCCTTGCCATTTTTGTCAAAAATTGATATTTTCTGACATGCCCATTTTTAAATGCCAATTGATAGTCCTGGTTCTTACGAGTCCAAAAAGGTATACCACTCAAAGATCGGACTTATTTTGGCCAAGATATGCAAGTTATACAACTGCAAAAATCAAATTTTTTCGTTAATGCTGAAAATGTTACATGGTCATCTTTGAATGCTCATAACTCGGGTATTTGATGTCGGATCGTGGAAATTTAAACCGTTTTAGACTCGTGAAAGTGTACATAATAAAATGAAATTTCAAGTTTTTGATATCAGAACTGACCCATTTTTAGCAGAAATAGTGATGTTACCCCTTGCCATTTTTGGCAAAAATTGATATTTTCTGACATGCCCATTTTTAAATGCCAATTGATAGTCCTGGTTCTTACGAGTCCAAAAAGGTATACCACTCAAAGCTAAGATCGGACTTATTTTGACCAAGCTATGCAAGTTATACAACTGCAAAAATCAAATTTTTCGTTAATGCTGAAAATGTTACATGTCATCTTTGAATGCTCATAACTCGGGTATTTGATGTCGGATCGTGGAAATTTAAACCGTTTTAGACTCGTGAAAGTGTACATAATAAAATGAAATTTCAAGTTTTTGATATCAGAACTGACCCATTTTTAGCAGAAATAGTGATGTTACCCCTTGCCATTTTTGTCAAAAATTGATATTTTCTGACATGCCCATTTTTAAATGCCAATTGATAGTCCTGGTTCTTACGAGTCCAAAAAGGTATACCACTCAAATATCTAACTTATTTTGGCCAAGCTATGCAAGTTATACAACTGCAAAAATCAAATTTTTCGTTAATGCTGAAAATGTTACATGTCATCTTTGAATGCTCATAACTCGGGTATTTGATGTCGGATCGTGGAAATTTAAACCGTTTTAGACTCGTGAAAGTGTATATAATAAAATGAAATTTGAAGTTTTTGATTTCAGAACTGACCCATTTTTAGCAGAAATAGTGATGTTACCCCTTGCAATTTTTGGCAAAAAATGATATTTTCTGACATGCCCATTTTTAAATGCCAATTGATAGTCCTGGTTCTTACGAGTCCAAAAAGGTATACCACTCAAAGATCGGACTTATTTTGACCAAGATATGCAAGTTATACAACTGCAAAAATCAAATTTTTTCGTTAATGCTGAAAATGTTACATGGTCATCTTTGAATGCTCATAACTCGGGTATTTGATGTCGGATCGTGGAAATTTAAACCGTTTTAGACTCGTGAAAGTGTACATAATAAAATGAAATTTCAAGTTTTTGATATCAGAACTGACCCATTTTTAGCAGAAATAGTGATGTTACCCCTTGCCATTTTTGTCAAAAATTGATATTTTCTGACATGCCCATTTTTAAATGCCAATTGATAGTCCTGGTTCTTACGAGTCCAAAAAGGTATACCACTCAAATATCTAACTTATTTTGGCCAAGCTATGCAAGTTATACAACTGCAAAAATCAAATTTTTCGTTAATGCTGAAAATGTTACATGTCATCTTTGAATGCTCATAACTCGGGTATTTGATGTCGGATCGTGGAAATTTAAACCGTTTTAGACTCGTGAAAGTGTACATAATAAAATGAAATTTCAAGTTTTTGATTTCAGAACTGACCCATTTTTAGCAGAAATAGTGATGTTACCCCTTGCCATTTTTGTCAAAAATTGATATTTTCTGACATGCCCATTTTTAAATGCCAATTGATAGTCCTGGTTCTTACGAGTCCTAAAAGGTATACCACTCAAAGATCGGACTTATTTTGGCCAAGATATGCAGGTTATAAAGCTCCAAAAATCAAATTTTTTCGTTAATGCTGAAAATGTTACATGGTCATCTTTGAATGCTCATAACTCGGGTATTTGATGTCAGATCAAGGAAATTTAACCCGTATTAGACTCGTGGAAGTGTACATAATAAAATGATATTTCAAGTTTTTGATTTCAGTACTGACCCATTTTTAGCAGAAATAGTGATGTTACCCCTTGCCATTTTTGGCAAAAATTTAAATTTTCTGACATGCCCATTTTTAAATGCCAATTGATAGTCCTGGTTCTTACGAGTCCAAAAAGGTATACCACTCAAAGATCTGACTTATTTTGGCCAAGATATACAAGTTATAAAGCTCCAAAAATCAAATTTTTTCGTTAATGCTGAAAATGTTACATGGTCATCTTTGAATGCTCATAACTCGGGTATTTGATGTCAGATCAAGGAAATTTAACCCGTATTAGACTCGTGGAAGTGTACATAATAAAATGATATTTCAAGTTTTTGATTTCATAACTGACCCATTTTTAGCAGAAATAGTGATGTTACCCCTTGCCATTTTTGGCAAAAATTGATATTTTCTGACATGCCCATTTTTAAATGCCAATTGATAGTCCTGGTTCTTACGAGTCCTAAAAGGTATACCACTCAAAGATCGGACTTATTTTGGCCAAGATATGCAGGTTATAAAGCTCCAAAAATCAAATTTTTTCGTTAATGCTGAAAATGTTACATGGTCATCTTTGAATGCTCATAACTCGGGTATTTGATGTCGGATCGTGGAAATTTAAACCGTTTTAGACTCGTGAAAGTGTACATAATAAAATGATATTTCAAGTTTTTGATTTCATAACTGACCCATTTTTAGCAGAAATAGTGATGTTACCCCTTGCCATTTTTGTCAAAAATTGATATTTACTGACATGCCCATTTTTAATAGCCAATTGATAGTCCTGGTTCTTACGAGTCCAAAAGGGTATACCACTCAAAGATCGGACTTATTTTGGCCAAGATATGCAGGTTATAAAGCTCCAAAAATCAAATTTTTTCGTTAATGCTGAAAATGTTACATGGTCATCTTTGAATGCTCATAACTCGGGTATTTGATGTCGGATCGTGGAAATTTAAACCGTTTTAGACTCGTGAAAGTGTACATAATAAAATGAAATTTCAAGTTTTTTATATCAGAACTGACCCATTTTTACCAGAAATAGTGATGTTACCCCTTGCCATTTTTGGCAAAAATTGATATTTTCTGACATGCCCATTTTTAAATGTCAATTGATAGTCCTGGTTCTTACGAGTCCTAAAAGGTATACCACTCAAAGATCGGACTTATTTTGGCCAAGATATGCAGGTTATAAAGCTCCAAAAATCAAATTTTTTCGTTAATGCTGATAATGTTACATGGTCATCTTTGAATGCTCATAACTCGGGTATTTGATGTCGGATCGTGGAAATTTAAACCGTTTTAGACTCGTGAAAGTGTACATAATAAAATGAAATTTCAAGTTTTTGATTTCAGAACTGACCCATTTTTAGCAGAAATAGTGATGTTACCCCTTGCCATTTTTGTCAAAAATTGATATTTTCTGACATGCCCATTTTTAAATGCCAATTGGTAGTCCTGGTTCTTACGAGTCCAAAAAGGTATGCCACTCAAAGATCGGACTTATTTTGGCCAAGATATGCAGGTTATAAAGCTCCAAAAATCAAATTTTTTCGTTAATGCTGAAAATGTTACATGGTCATCTTTGAATGCTCATAACTCGGGTATTTGATGTCAGATCAAGGAAATTTAACCCGTATTAGACTCGTGGAAGTGTACATAATAAAATGATATTTCAAGTTTTTGATTTCAGTACTGACCCATTTTTAGCAGAAATAGTGATGTTACCCCTTGCCATTTTTGGCAAAAATTTAAATTTTCTGACATGCCCATTTTTAAATGCCAATTGATAGTCCTGGTTCTTACGAGTCCAAAAAGGTATACCACTCAAAGATCTGACTTATTTTGGCCAAGATATACAAGTTATAAAGCTCCAAAAATCAAATTTTTTCGTTAATGCTGAAAATGTTACATGGTCATCTTTGAATGCTCATAACTCGGGTATTTGATGTCAGATCAAGGAAATTTAACCCGTATTAGACTCGTGGAAGTGTACATAATAAAATGATATTTCAAGTTTTTGATTTCATAACTGACCCATTTTTAGCAGAAATAGTGATGTTACCCCTTGCCATTTTTGGCAAAAATTGATATTTTCTGACATGCCCATTTTTAAATGCCAATTGATAGTCCTGGTTCTTACGAGTCCTAAAAGGTATACCACTCAAAGATCGGACTTATTTTGGCCAAGATATGCAGGTTATAAAGCTCCAAAAATCAAATTTTTTCGTTAATGCTGAAAATGTTACATGGTCATCTTTGAATGCTCATAACTCGGGTATTTGATGTCGGATCGTGGAAATTTAAACCGTTTTAGACTCGTGAAAGTGTACATAATAAAATGATATTTCAAGTTTTTGATTTCATAACTGACCCATTTTTAGCAGAAATAGTGATGTTACCCCTTGCCATTTTTGTCAAAAATTGATATTTACTGACATGCCCATTTTTAATATGCCAATTGATAGTCCTGGTTCTTACGAGTCCAAAAAGGTATACCACTCAAAGATCGGACTTATTTTGGCCAAGATATGCAGGTTATAAAGCTCCAAAAATCAAATTTTTTCGTTAATGCTGAAAATGTTACATGGTCATCTTTGAATGCTCATAACTCGGGTATTTGATGTCGGATCGTGGAAATTTAAACCGTTTTAGACTCGTGAAAGTGTACATAATAAAATGAAATTTCAAGTTTTTTATATCAGAACTGACCCATTTTTACCAGAAATAGTGATGTTACCCCTTGCCATTTTTGGCAAAAATTGATATTTTCTGACATGCCCATTTTTAAATGTCAATTGATAGTCCTGGTTCTTACGAGTCCTAAAAGGTATACCACTCAAAGATCGGACTTATTTTGGCCAAGATATGCAGGTTATAAAGCTCCAAAAATCAAATTTTTTCGTTAATGCTGAAAATGTTACATGGTCATCTTTGAATGCTCATAACTCGGGTATTTGATGTCGGATCGTGGAAATTTAAACCGTTTTAGACTCGTGAAAGTGTACATAATAAAATGAAATTTCAAGTTTTTGATTTCAGAACTGACCCATTTTTAGCAGAAATAGTGATGTTACCCCTTGCCATTTTTGTCAAAAATTGATATTTTCTGACATGCCCATTTTTAAATGCCAATTGGTAGTCCTGGTTCTTACGAGTCCAAAAAGGTATGCCACTCAAAGATCGGACTTATTTTGGCCAAGATATGCAAGTTATACAACTGCAAAAATCAAATTTTTTCGTTAATGCTGAAAATGTTACATGGTCATCTTTGAATGCTCATAACTCGGGTATTTGATGTCGGATCGTGGAAATTTAAACCGTTTTAGACTCGTGAAAGTGTACATAATAAAATGAAATTTCAAGTTTTTGATTTCAGAACTGACCCATTTTTAGCAGAAATAGTGATGTTACCCCTTGCCATTTTTGTCAAAAATTGATATTTTCTGACATGCCCATTTTTAAATGCCAATTGATAGTCCTGGTTCTTACGAGTCCTAAAAGGTATACCACTCAAAGATCGGACTTATTTTGACCAAGATATGCAAGTTATACAACTGCAAAAATCAAATTTTTTCGTTAATGCTGAAAATGTTACATGGTCATCTTTGAATGCTCATAACTCGGGTATTTGATGTCGGATCGTGGAAATTTAAACCGTTTTAGACTCGTGAAAGTGTACATAATAAAATGAAATTTCAAATTTTTTATATTCAGAACTGACCCATTTTTAGCAGAAATAGTGATGTTACCCCTTGCCATTTTTGTCAAAAATTGATATTTTCTGACATGCCCATTTTTAAATGCCAATTGATAGTCCTGGTTCTTACGAGTCCAAAAAGGTATACCACTCAAAGATCGGACTTATTTTGACCAAGATATGCAAGTTATACAACTGCAAAAATCAAATTTTTTCGTTAATGCTGAAAATGTTACATGGTCATCTTTGAATGCTCATAACTCGGGTATTTGATGTCGGATCGTGGAAATTTAAACCGTTTTAGACTCGTGAAAGTGTACATAATAAAATGAAATTTCAAGTTTTTGATATCAGAACTGACCCATTTTTAGCAGAAATAGTGATGTTACCCCTTGCCATTTTTGTCAAAAATTGATATTTTCTGACATGCCCATTTTTAAATGCCAATTGATAGTCCTGGTTCTTACGAGTCCAAAAAGGTATACCACTCAAATATCTAACTTATTTTGGCCAAGCTATGCAAGTTATACAACTGCAAAAATCAAATTTTTCGTTAATGCTGAAAATGTTACATGTCATCTTTGAATGCTCATAACTCGGGTATTTGATGTCGGATCGTGGAAATTTAAACCGTTTTAGACTCGTGAAAGTGTACATAATAAAATGAAATTTCAAGTTTTTGATTTCAGAACTGACCCATTTTTAGCAGAAATAGTGATGTTACCCCTTGCCATTTTTGTCAAAAATTGATATTTTCTGACATGCCCATTTTTAAATGCCAATTGATAGTCCTGGTTCTTACGAGTCCTAAAAGGTATACCACTCAAAGATCGGACTTATTTTGGCCAAGATATGCAGGTTATAAAGCTCCAAAAATCAAATTTTTTCGTTAATGCTGAAAATGTTACATGGTCATCTTTGAATGCTCATAACTCGGGTATTTGATGTCAGATCAAGGAAATTTAACCCGTATTAGACTCGTGGAAGTGTACATAATAAAATGATATTTCAAGTTTTTGATTTCAGTACTGACCCATTTTTAGCAGAAATAGTGATGTTACCCCTTGCCATTTTTGGCAAAAATTTAAATTTTCTGACATGCCCATTTTTAAATGCCAATTGATAGTCCTGGTTCTTACGAGTCCAAAAAGGTATACCACTCAAAGATCTGACTTATTTTGGCCAAGATATACAAGTTATAAAGCTCCAAAAATCAAATTTTTTCGTTAATGCTGAAAATGTTACATGGTCATCTTTGAATGCTCATAACTCGGGTATTTGATGTCAGATCAAGGAAATTTAACCCGTATTAGACTCGTGGAAGTGTACATAATAAAATGATATTTCAAGTTTTTGATTTCATAACTGACCCATTTTTAGCAGAAATAGTGATGTTACCCCTTGCCATTTTTGTCAAAAATTGATATTTACTGACATGCCCATTTTTAATAGCCAATTGATAGTCCTGGTTCTTACGAGTCCAAAAAGGTATACCACTCAAAGATCGGACTTATTTTGGCCAAGATATGCAGGTTATAAAGCTCCAAAAATCAAATTTTTTCGTTAATGCTGAAAATGTTACATGGTCATCTTTGAATGCTCATAACTCGGGTATTTGATGTCGGATCGTGGAAATTTAAACCGTTTTAGACTCGTGAAAGTGTACATAATAAAATGAAATTTCAAGTTTTTGATATCAGAACTGACCCATTTTTAGCAGAAATAGTGATGTTACCCCTTGCCATTTTTGTCAAAAATTGATATTTTCTGACATGCCCATTTTTAAATGCCAATTGATAGTCCTGGTTCTTACGAGTCCTAAAAGGTATACCACTCAAAGATCGGACTTATTTTGGCCAAGATATGCAAGTTATAAAGCTCCAAAAATCAAATTTTTTCGTTAATGCTGAAAATGTTACATGGTCATCTTTGAATGCTCATAACTCGGGTATTTGATGTCAGATCAAGGAAATTTAACCCGTATTAGACTCGTGGAAGTGTACATAATAAAATGATATTTCAAGTTTTTGATTTCAGTACTGACCCATTTTTAGCAGAAATAGTGATGTTACCCCTTGCCATTTTTGGCAAAAATTTAAATTTTCTGACATGCCCATTTTTAAATGCCAATTGATAGTCCTGGTTCTTACGAGTCCAAAAAGGTATACCACTCAAAGATCTGACTTATTTTGGCCAAGATATACAAGTTATAAAGCTCCAAAAATCAAATTTTTTCGTTAATGCTGAAAATGTTACATGGTCATCTTTGAATGCTCATAACTCGGGTATTTGATGTCAGATCAAGGAAATTTAACCCGTATTAGACTCGTGGAAGTGTACATAATAAAATGATATTTCAAGTTTTTGATTTCATAACTGACCCATTTTTAGCAGAAATAGTGATGTTACCCCTTGCCATTTTTGTCAAAAATTGATATTTACTGACATGCCCATTTTTAATAGCCAATTGATAGTCCTGGTTCTTACGAGTCCAAAAGGGTATACCACTCAAAGATCGGACTTATTTTGGCCAAGATATGCAGGTTATAAAGCTCCAAAAATCAAATTTTTTCGTTAATGCTGAAAATGTTACATGGTCATCTTTGAATGCTCATAACTCGGGTATTTGATGTCGGATCGTGGAAATTTAAACCGTTTTAGACTCGTGAAAGTGTACATAATAAAATGAAATTTCAAGTTTTTGATATCAGAACTGACCCATTTTTAGCAGAAATAGTGATGTTACCCCTTGCCATTTTTGTCAAAAATTGATATTTTCTGACATGCCCATTTTTAAATGCCAATTGATAGTCCTGGTTCTTACGAGTCCAAAAATGTATACCACTCAAAGATCTGACTTATTTTGGCCAAGATATGCAAGTTATAAAGCTCCAAAAATCAAATTTTTTCGTTAATGCTGAAAATGTTACATGTCATCTTTGAATGCTCATAACTCGGGTATTTGATGTCGGATCGTGGAAATTTAAACCGTTTTAGACTCGTGAAAGTGTACATAATAAAATGAAATTTCAAGTTTTTGATTTCAGAACTGACCCATTTTTAGCAGAAATAGTGATGTTACCCCTTGCCATTTTTGTCAAAAATTGATATTTTCTGACATGCCCATTTTTAAATGCCAATTGATAGTCCTGGTTCTTACGAGTCCTAAAAGGTATACCACTCAAAGATCGGACTTATTTTGGCCAAGATATGCAGGTTATAAAGCTCCAAAAATCAAATTTTTTCGTTAATGCTGAAAATGTTACATGGTCATCTTTGAATGCTCATAACTCGGGTATTTGATGTCAGATCAAGGAAATTTAACCCGTATTAGACTCGTGGAAGTGTACATAATAAAATGATATTTCAAGTTTTTGATTTCAGTACTGACCCATTTTTAGCAGAAATAGTGATGTTACCCCTTGCCATTTTTGGCAAAAATTTAAATTTTCTGACATGCCCATTTTTAAATGCCAATTGATAGTCCTGGTTCTTACGAGTCCAAAAAGGTATACCACTCAAAGATCTGACTTATTTTGGCCAAGATATACAAGTTATAAAGCTCCAAAAATCAAATTTTTTCGTTAATGCTGAAAATGTTACATGGTCATCTTTGAATGCTCATAACTCGGGTATTTGATGTCAGATCAAGGAAATTTAACCCGTATTAGACTCGTGGAAGTGTACATAATAAAATGATACTTCAAGTTTTTGATTTCATAACTGACCCATTTTTAGCAGAAATAGTGATGTTACCCCTTGCCATTTTTGTCAAAAATTGATATTTACTGACATGCCCATTTTTAATAGCCAATTGATAGTCCTGGTTCTTACGAGTCCAAAAGGGTATACCACTCAAAGATCGGACTTATTTTGGCCAAGATATGCAGGTTATAAAGCTCCAAAAATCAAATTTTTTCGTTAATGCTGAAAATGTTACATGGTCATCTTTGAATGCTCATAACTCGGGTATTTGATGTCGGATCGTGGAAATTTAAACCGTTTTAGACTCGTGAAAGTGTACATAATAAAATGAAATTTCAAGTTTTTGATATCAGAACTGACCCATTTTTAGCAGAAATAGTGATGTTACCCCTTGCCATTTTTGTCAAAAATTGATATTTTCTGACATGCCCATTTTTAAATGCCAATTGATAGTCCTGGTTCTTACGAGTCCAAAAATGTATACCACTCAAAGATCTGACTTATTTTGGCCAAGATATGCAAGTTATAAAGCTCCAAAAATCAAATTTTTTCGTTAATGCTGAAAATGTTACATGGTCATCTTTGAATGCTCATAACTCGGGTATTTGATGTCAGATCAAGGAAATTTAAACCGTATTAGACTCGTGGAAGTGTACATAATAAAATGATACTTCAAGTTTTTGATTTCAGAACTGACCCATTTTTAGCAGAAATAGTGATGTTACCCCTTGCAATTTTTGGCAAAAAATGATATTTTCTGACATGCCCATTTTTAAATGCCAATTGATAGTCCTGGTTCTTACGAGTCCAAAAAGGTATACCACTCAAAGATCGGACTTATTTTGACCAAGATATGCAAGTTATACAACTGCAAAAATCAAATTTTTTCGTTAATGCTGAAAATGTTACATGGTCATCTTTGAATGCTCATAACTCGGGTATTTGATGTCGGATCGTGGAAATTTAAACCGTTTTAGACTCGTGAAAGTGTACATAATAAAATGAAATTTCAAGTTTTTGATATCAGAACTGACCCATTTTTAGCAGAAATAGTGATGTTACCCCTTGCCATTTTTGTCAAAAATTGATATTTTCTGACATGCCCATTTTTAAATGCCAATTGATAGTCCTGGTTCTTACGAGTCCAAAAAGGTATACCACTCAAATATCTAACTTATTTTGGCCAAGCTATGCAAGTTATACAACTGCAAAAATCAAATTTTTCGTTAATGCTGAAAATGTTACATGTCATCTTTGAATGCTCATAACTCGGGTATTTGATGTCGGATCGTGGAAATTTAAACCGTTTTAGACTCGTGAAAGTGTACATAATAAAATGAAATTTCAAGTTTTTGATTTCAGAACTGACCCATTTTTAGCAGAAATAGTGATGTTACCCCTTGCCATTTTTGTCAAAAATTGATATTTTCTGACATGCCCATTTTTAAATGCCAATTGATAGTCCTGGTTCTTACGAGTCCTAAAAGGTATACCACTCAAAGATCGGACTTATTTTGGCCAAGATATGCAGGTTATAAAGCTCCAAAAATCAAATTTTTTCGTTAATGCTGAAAATGTTACATGGTCATCTTTGAATGCTCATAACTCGGGTATTTGATGTCAGATCAAGGAAATTTAACCCGTATTAGACTCGTGGAAGTGTACATAATAAAATGATATTTCAAGTTTTTGATTTCAGTACTGACCCATTTTTAGCAGAAATAGTGATGTTACCCCTTGCCATTTTTGGCAAAAATTTAAATTTTCTGACATGCCCATTTTTAAATGCCAATTGATAGTCCTGGTTCTTACGAGTCCAAAAAGGTATACCACTCAAAGATCTGACTTATTTTGGCCAAGATATACAAGTTATAAAGCTCCAAAAATCAAATTTTTTCGTTAATGCTGAAAATGTTACATGGTCATCTTTGAATGCTCATAACTCGGGTATTTGATGTCAGATCAAGGAAATTTAACCCGTATTAGACTCGTGGAAGTGTACATAATAAAATGATATTTCAAGTTTTTGATTTCATAACTGACCCATTTTTAGCAGAAATAGTGATGTTACCCCTTGCCATTTTTGGCAAAAATTGATATTTTCTGACATGCCCATTTTTAAATGCCAATTGATAGTCCTGGTTCTTACGAGTCCTAAAAGGTATACCACTCAAAGATCGGACTTATTTTGGCCAAGATATGCAGGTTATAAAGCTCCAAAAATCAAATTTTTTTCGTTAATGCTGAAAATGTTACATGGTCATCTTTGAATGCTCATAACTCGGGTATTTGATGTCGGATCGTGGAAATTTAAACCGTTTTAGACTCGTGAAAGTGTACATAATAAAATGATATTTCAAGTTTTTGATTTCATAACTGACCCATTTTTAGCAGAAATAGTGATGTTACCCCTTGCCATTTTTGTCAAAAATTGATATTTACTGACATGCCCATTTTTAATAGCCAATTGATAGTCCTGGTTCTTACGAGTCCAAAAGGGTATACCACTCAAAGATCGGACTTATTTTGGCCAAGATATGCAGGTTATAAAGCTCCAAAAATCAAATTTTTTCGTTAATGCTGAAAATGTTACATGGTCATCTTTGAATGCTCATAACTCGGGTATTTGATGTCGGATCGTGGAAATTTAAACCGTTTTAGACTCGTGAAAGTGTACATAATAAAATGAAATTTCAAGTTTTTGATATCAGAACTGACCCATTTTTAGCAGAAATAGTGATGTTACCCCTTGCCATTTTTGACAAAAATTGATATTTTCTGACATGCCCATTTTTAAATGCCAATTGATAGTCCAGGTTCTTACGAGTCCAAAAAGGTATACCACTCAAAGATCGGACTTATTTTGACCAAGATATGCAAGTTATACAACTGCAAAAATCAAATTTTTTCGTTAATGCTGAAAATGTTACATGGTCATCTTTGAATGCTCATAACTCGGGTATTTGATGTCGGATCGTGGAAATTTAAACCGTTTTAGACTCGTGAAAGTGTACATAATAAAATGAAATTTCAAATTTTTTATATCAGAACTGACCCATTTTTACCAGAAATAGTGATGTTACCCCTTGCCATTTTTGGCAAAAATTGATATTTTCTGACATGCCCATTTTTAAATGTCAATTGATAGTCCTGGTTCTTACGAGTCCTAAAAGGTATACCACTCAAAGATCGGACTTATTTTGGCCAAGATATGCAGGTTATAAAGCTCCAAAAATCAAATTTTTTCGTTAATGCTGATAATGTTACATGGTCATCTTTGAATGCTCATAACTCGGGTATTTGATGTCGGATCGTGGAAATTTAAACCGTTTTAGACTCGTGAAAGTGTACATAATAAAATGAAATTTCAAGTTTTTGATTTCAGAACTGACCCATTTTTAGCAGAAATAGTGATGTTACCCCTTGCCATTTTTGTCAAAAATTGATATTTTCTGACATGCCCATTTTTAAATGCCAATTGGTAGTCCTGGTTCTTACGAGTCCAAAAAGGTATGCCACTCAAAGATCGGACTTATTTTGGCCAAGATATGCAAGTTATACAACTGCAAAAATCAAATTTTTTCGTTAATGCTGAAAATGTTACATGGTCATCTTTGAATGCTCATAACTCGGGTATTTGATGTCGGATCGTGGAAATTTAAACCGTTTTAGACTCGTGAAAGTGTACATAATAAAATGAAATTTCAAGTTTTTGATTTCAGAACTGACCCATTTTTAGCAGAAATAGTGATGTTACCCCTTGCCATTTTTGTCAAAAATTGATATTTTCTGACATGCCCATTTTTAAATGCCAATTGATAGTCCTGGTTCTTACGAGTCCTAAAAGGTATACCACTCAAAGATCGGACTTATTTTGACCAAGATATGCAAGTTATACAACTGCAAAAATCAAATTTTTTCGTTAATGCTGAAAATGTTACATGGTCATCTTTGAATGCTCATAACTCGGGTATTTGATGTCGGATCGTGGAAATTTAAACCGTTTTAGACTCGTGAAAGTGTACATAATAAAATGAAATTTCAAATTTTTTATATTAGAACTGACCCATTTTTAGCAGAAATAGTGATGTTACCCCTTGCCATTTTTGTCAAAAATTGATATTTTCTGACATGCCCATTTTTAAATGCCAATTGATAGTCCTGGTTCTTACGAGTCCTAAAAGGTATACCACTCAAAGATCGGACTTATTTTGACCAAGATATGCAAGTTATACAACTGCAAAAATCAAATTTTTTCGTTAATGCTGAAAATGTTACATGGTCATCTTTGAATGCTCATAACTCGGGTATTTGATGTCGGATCGTGGAAATTTAAACCGTTTTAGACTCGTGAAAGTGTACATAATAAAATGAAATTTCAAATTTTTTATATTAGAACTGACCCATTTTTAGCAGAAATAGTGATGTTACCCCTTGCCATTTTTGTCAAAAATTGATATTTTCTGACATGCCCATTTTTAAATGCCAATTGATAGTCCTGGTTCTTACGAGTCCAAAAAGGTATACCACTCAAAGATCGGACTTATTTTGACCAAGATATGCAAGTTATACAACTGCAAAAATCAAATTTTTTCGTTAATGCTGAAAATGTTACATGGTCATCTTTGAATGCTCATAACTCGGGTATTTGATGTCGGATCGTGGAAATTTAAACCGTTTTAGACTCGTGAAAGTGTACATAATAAAATGAAATTTCAAATTTTTGATTTCAGTACTGACCCATTTTTAGCAGAAATAGTGATGTTACCCCTTGCCATTTTTGGCAAAAATTGAAATTTTCTGACATGCCCATTTTTAAATGCCAATTGATAGTCCTGGTTCTTACGAGTCCTAAAAGGTATACCACTCAAAGATCGGACTTATTTTGGCCAAGATATGCAGGTTATAAAGCTCCAAAAATCAAATTTTTTCGTTAATGCTGAAAATGTTACATGGTCATCTTTGAATGCTCATAACTCGGGTATTTGATGTCGGATCGTGGAAATTTAAACCGTTTTAGACTCGTGAAAGTGTACATAATAAAATGATATTTCAAGTTTTTGATTTCATAACTGACCCATTTTTAGCAGAAATAGTTATGTTACCCCTTGCCATTTTTGTCAAAAATTGATATTTACTGACATGCCCATTTTTAATAGCCAATTGATAGTCCTGGTTCTTACGAGTCCAAAAGGGTATACCACTCAAAGATCGGACTTATTTTGGCCAAGATATGCAGGTTATAAAGCTCCAAAAATCAAATTTTTTCGTTAATGCTGAAAATGTTACATGGTCATCTTTGAATGCTCATAACTCCGGTATTTGATGTCGGATCGTGGAAATTTAACCCGTATTAGACTCGTGGAAGTGTACATAATAAAATGATATTTCAAGTTTTTGATTTCAGAACTGACCCATTTTTAGCAGAAATAGTGATGTTACCCCTTGCCATTTTTGGCAAAAATTGATATTTTCTGACATGCCCATTTTTAAATGCCAATTGATAGTCCTGGTTCTTACGAGTCCTAAAAGGTATACCACTCAAAGATCGGACTTATTTTGGCCAAGATATGCAGGTTATAAAGCTCCAAAAATCAAATTTTTTCGTTAATGCTGAAAATGTTACATGGTCATCTTTGAATGCTCATAACTCGGGTATTTGATGTCGGATCGTGGAAATTTAAACCGTTTTAGACTCGTGAAAGTGTACATAATAAAATGAAATTTCAAGTTTTTGATATCAGAACTGACCCATTTTTAGCAGAAATAGTGATGTTACCCCTTGCCATTTTTGACAAAAATTGATATTTTCTGACATGCCCATTTTTAAATGCCAATTGATAGTCCAGGTTCTTACGAGTCCAAAAAGGTATACCACTCAAAGATCGGACTTATTTTGACCAAGATATGCAAGTTATACAACTGCAAAAATCAAATTTTTTCGTTAATGCTGAAAATGTTACATGGTCATCTTTGAATGCTCATAACTCGGGTATTTGATGTCGGATCGTGGAAATTTAAACCGTTTTAGACTCGTGAAAGTGTACATAATAAAATGAAATTTCAAATTTTTTATATCAGAACTGACCCATTTTTACCAGAAATAGTGATGTTACCCCTTGCCATTTTTGGCAAAAATTGATATTTTCTGACATGCCCATTTTTAAATGCCAATTGGTAGTCCTGGTTCTTACGAGTCCAAAAAGGTATGCCACTCAAAGATCGGACTTATTTTGGCCAAGATATGCAAGTTATACAACTGCAAAAATCAAATTTTTTCGTTAATGCTGAAAATGTTACATGGTCATCTTTGAATGCTCATAACTCGGGTATTTGATGTCGGATCGTGGAAATTTAAACCGTTTTAGACTCGTGAAAGTGTACATAATAAAATGAAATTTCAAGTTTTTGATTTCAGAACTGACCCATTTTTAGCAGAAATAGTGATGTTACCCCTTGCCATTTTTGTCAAAAATTGATATTTTCTGACATGCCCATTTTTAAATGCCAATTGATAGTCCTGGTTCTTACGAGTCCAAAAAGGTATACCACTCAAAGATCGGACTTATTTTGACCAAGATATGCAAGTTATACAACTGCAAAAATCAAATTTTTTCGTTAATGCTGAAAATGTTACATGGTCATCTTTGAATGCTCATAACTCGGGTATTTGATGTCGGATCGTGGAAATTTAAACCGTTTTAGACTCGTGAAAGTGTACATAATAAAATGAAATTTCAAATTTTTTATATTAGAACTGACCCATTTTTAGCAGAAATAGTGATGTTACCCCTTGCCATTTTTGTCAAAAATTGATATTTTCTGACATGCCCATTTTTAAATGCCAATTGATAGTCCTGGTTCTTACGAGTCCAAAAAGGTATACCACTCAAAGATCGGACTTATTTTGACCAAGATATGCAAGTTATACAACTGCAAAAATCTAATTTTTTCGTTAATGCTGAAAATGTTACATGGTCATCTTTGAATGCTCATAACTCGGGTATTTGATGTCAGATCAAGGAAATTTAACCCGTATTAGACTCGTGGAAGTGTACATAATAAAATGATATTTCAAGTTTTTGATTTCAGAACTGACCCATTTTTAGCAGAAATAGTGATGTTACCCCTTGCCATTTTTGGCAAAAATTGAAATTTTCTGACATGCCCATTTTTAAATGCCAATTGATAGTACTGGTTCTTACGAGTCCAAAAAGGTATACCACTCAAAGATCTGACTTATTATGGCCAAGATATGCAAGTTATAAAGCTCCAAAAATCAAATTTTTTCGTTAATGCTGAAAATGTTACATGGTCATCTTTGAATGCTCATAACTCGGGTATTTGATGTCAGATCAAGGAAATTTAACCCGTATTAGACTCGTGGAAGTGTACATAATAAAATGATATTTCAAGTTTTTGATTTCATAACTGACCCATTTTTAGCAGAAATAGTGATGTTACCCCTTGCCATTTTTGTCAAAAATTGATATTTTCTGACATGCCCATTTTTAAAAGCCAATTGGTAGTCCTGGTTCTTACGAGTCCAAAAAGGTATACCACTCAAAGATCTAACTTATTTTGGCCAAGATATGCAAGTTATAAAGCTCCAAAAATCAAATTTTTCGTTAATGCTGAAAATGTTACATGGTCATTTTTGAATGCTCATAACTCGGGTATTTGATGTCAGATCAAGGAAATTTAACCCGTATTAGACTCGTGGAAGTGTACATAATAAAATGATATTTCAAGTTTTTGATTTCATAACTGACCCATTTTTAGCAGAAATAGTGATGTTACCCCTTGCCATTTTTGTCAAAAATTGATATTTTCTGACATGCCCATTTTTAAATGCCAATTAATAGTCCTGGTTCTTACGAGTCCAAAAAGGTATACCACTCAAAGATCGGACTTATATTGGCCAAGATATGCAAGTTATACAACTGCAAAAATCAAAATTTTTCGATAATGCTGAAAATGTTACATGGTCATCTTTGAATGCTCATAACTCGGGTATTTGATGTCGGATCGTGGAAATTTAAACCGTTTTAGACTCGTGGAAGTGTACATAATAAAATGATATTTCAAGTTTTTGATTTCATAGCTGACCCATTTTTAGCAGAAATAGTGATGTTACCCCTTGCCATTTTTGTCAAAAATTGATATTTTCTGACATGCCCATTTTTAAATGCCAATTAATAGTCCTGGTTCTTACGAGTCCAAAAAGGTATACCACTCAAAGATCGGACTTATATTGGCCAAGATATGCAAGTTATACAACTGCAAAAATCAAATTTTTTCGTTAATGCTGAAAATGTTACATGGTCATCTTTGAATGCTCATAACTCGGGTATTTGATGTCAGATCAAGGAAATTTAACCCGTATTAGTCTCGTGGAATTGTACATAATAAAATGATATTTCAAGTTTTTGATTTCATAACTGACCCATTTTTAGCAGAAATAGTGATGTTACCCCTTGCCATTTTTGGCAAAAATTGATATTTTCTGACATGCCCATTTTTAAATGCCAATTGATAGTCCTGATTCTTACAAGTCTAAAAAGGTATACCACTCAAAGATCGGACTTATTTTGGCCAAGATATGCAAGTTATACAACTGCAAAAATCAAAATTTTTCGTTAATGCTGAAAATGTTACATGGTCATCTTTGAATGCTCATAACTCGGGTATTTGATGTCGGATCGTGGAAATTTAAACCGTTTTAGACTCGTGAAAGTGTACATAATAAAATGAAATTTCAAGTTTTTGATTTCAGAACTGACCCATTTTTAGCAGAAATAGTGATGTTACCCCTTGCCATTTTTGGCAAAAATTGATATTTTCTGACATGCCCATTTTTAAATGCCAATTGGTAGTCCTGGTTCTTACGAGTCCAAAAAGGTATACCACTCAAAGATCTAACTTATTTTGGCCAAGATATGCAAGTTATAAAGCTCCAAAAATCAAATTTTTCGTTAATGCTGAAAATGTTACATGGTCATCTTTGAATGCTCATAACTCGGGTATTTGATGTCAGATCAAGGAAATTTAACCCGTATTAGACTCGTGGAAGTGTACATAATAAAATGATATTTCAAGTTTTTGATTTCATAACTGACCCATTTTTAGCAGAAATAGTGATGTTACCCCTTGCCATTTTTGTCAAAAATTGATATTTTCTGACATGCCCATTTTTAAAAGCCAATTGGTAGTCCTGGTTCTTACGAGTCCAAAAAGGTATACCACTCAAAGATCTAACTTATTTTGGCCAAGATATGCAAGTTATAAAGCTCCAAAAATCACATTTTTCGATAATGCTGAAAATGTTACATGGTCATCTTTGAATGCTCATAACTCGGGTATTTGATGTCGGATCGTGGAAATTTAACCCGTATTAGACTCGTGGAAGTGTACATAATAAAATGATATTTCAAGTTTTTGATTTCATAACTGACCCATTTTTAGCAGAAATAGTGATGTTACCCCTTGCCATTTTTGTCAAAAATTGATATTTTCTGACATGCCCATTTTTAAATGCCAATTGGTAGTCCTGGTTCTTACGAGTCCAAAAAGGTATACCACTCAAAGATCTAACTTATTTTGGCCAAGATATGCAAGTTATAAAGCTCCAAAAATCAAATTTTTCGTTAATGCTGAAAATGTTACATGGTCATCTTTGAATGCTCATAACTCGGGTATTTGATGTCAGATCAAGGAAATTTAACCCGTATTAGACTCGTGGAAGTGTACATAATAAAATGATATTTCAAGTTTTTGATTTCATAACTGACCCATTTTTAGCAGAAATAGTGATGTTACCCCTTGCCATTTTTGTCAAAAATTGATATTTTCTGACATGCCCATTTTTAAATGCCAATTGATAGTCCTGGTTCTTACGAGTCCAAAAAGGTATACCACTCAAAGATCGGACTTATTTTGGCCAAGATATGCAAGTTATAAAGCTCCAAAAATCAAATTTTTTCGTTAATGCTGAAAATGTTACATGGTCATCTTTGAATGCTCATAACTCGGGTATTTGATGTCGGATCGTGGAAATTTAAACCGTTTTAGACTCGTGAAAGTGTATATAATAAAATGAAATTTCAAGTTTTTGATTTCAGAACTGACCCATTTTTAGCAGAAATAGTGATGTTACCCCTTGCCATTTTTGTCAAAAATTGATATTTTCTGACATGCCCATTTTTAAATGCCAATTGATAGTCCTGGTTCTTACGAGTCCAAAAAGGTATACCACTCAAAGATCGGACTTATTTTGACCAAGATATGCAAGTTATACAACTGCAAAAATCAAATTTTTTCGTTAATGCTGAAAATGTTACATGGTCATCTTTGAATGCTCATAACTCGGGTATTTGATGTCGGATCGTGGAAATTTAAACCGTTTTAGACTCGTGAAAGTGTATATAATAAAATGAAATTTCAAGTTTTTGATATCAGAACTGACCCATTTTTAGCAGAAATAGTGATGTTACCCCTTGCCATTTTTGTCAAAAATTGATATTTTCTGACATGCCCATTTTTAAATGCCAATTGATAGTCCTGGTTCTTACGAGTCCAAAAAGGTATACCACTCAAAGATCGGACTTATTTTGGCCAAGATATGCAAGATATAAAGCTCCAAAAATCAAATTTTTTCGTTAATGCTGAAAATGTTACATGGTCATCTTTGAATGCTCATAACTCGGGTATTTGATGTCGGATCGTGGAAATTTAAACCGTTTTAGACTCGTGAAAGTGTATATAATAAATTCTAGAACTGACCCATTTTTAAAAAAATTTGGAAAAAAAAAATTTTTAAATGTATTTAATTGACCTTTGGGAAAAAATAGATTAACATGAATGCTTTAAATTTATGAGCGTGATTTTTTTAAAAAAAAAACATGAGGAAAATGGCAAATGAAAATGGAAAATTTTTTGAAAAAATGAGTGAGCTTTAACAAATCTATGGAAAAAAAAGTAATTTGGATACATGTTTGTTTCAAGAATTTTCAAGGATAGAATTTGAGCATGAATTTTGAATTATAAGTTCATCGGCAGCCTCCCCTAAAATGTGTGCCCGACACCTGCCTCAAACTGCGCATGTGCTTATTATTATCACGTCTGCAAATGATTTTGGTTTGTTGTGTTTTGCTTAATTTTAGAGGACGCACAGCATTGAAGCACAAATCGTTTATGTGGTGTGCGTTTATAATAGCGTTGACCTCTTCTTTTACGCTGGAGCAGCAGTTGCCAAGCGAAGGCTTCCAGCTTCTGTCGCTGCTCATGTCAAGGCCGTTCAAATGCTCGCTCTCTCCACTCTCTCTCTCTCGCTCATTTATTGGGGCAAGCGTATACAGAGAATTTTGTGCACAGCACAGCAGCCAGGAGCATCCACGGACGTCTTCAGAAATAGTCTGGCAGTGGGTGAAGTCAGGCAACGCAACGTATACGCAATTTAAAAGTAATTCTCGCAAATGTTAGACATGACAATTAACTGGCCGCGACACTTACTAGCAATACACTAAAGCTGCCCATTAAGGCTGGGATTGCAAAAACAAACAGCAGTAAAAAGTGCGCATAAAAAACGAACTCAAGATAAGCAGGCGTTGAATGCAGCACGGCTCCGAATAGCGTGAGTGTGTGTGTCCAGTGTGTGTGTGTGTGTTTGTATTTACTGCGATACCTTCAGTGGCAAGATGGGGCCAAGGCAGGCGTAAGGCAAGCGACCGTCAGTGGTTCAAGTATGTGACCACAAGCAACATCAGCACTCATCACCTGGCAGACGCTTCTGGTCTACTTACGCCCTACTTTAGTACTCACTTGCCTACTGTCCATTATTGAGTTGAGGTTCGTTCAGCCTGGGCTCCGTACAGTTCATGCAAGGTTCATTCAACTTTGCGCTTTTCCTTTTCTATACACGCATATCAAGACATCAGAGACAGTTGCACTTGTTGTTGTTGTTGGTGTTCTTGTTATTCTCTGAGTGTTTGGGTTTTATAGTCATTGATAATGTTTCATGCTTGTGCATATATTTCTTTGAATTAATAAAAATATACAGACATACATATGTGCATGTCCGTACCAGACACAAAAGAGCCTCAATAAATAAACAAACACTTCTACAAAATGTAATACAATTTTATTAAACTCAAATTCCATTAAAAAAAAGCTCTAATAATATTTATATAATTTAAAAATCGCATTTGAAATTTGATATATTATAAGGTTTTTTTTTAATTAAAGTTCACTTCTAATCATATTTATAAATCACATTTGTTTTAATTTCTGATAATTTCTTATACATTCTACTAAACCGCTTGATAAAGAACATTCTTATTTGTTTTCTAATTCGCAAAGCAGAACGAGAGCAACAGTACAATTACTTGTTTGCCGTTCTGCCAAACATAGCCTCGGTGGCGCAGTTGGCAGCGCGTAAGTCTCATAATCTTAAGGTCGTGAGTTCGAGCCTCACCCGGGGCATGTAATATTTTTGCCAACATTTTTAATAGGATACTTATTTTTATATTTTTTCATATTTATATCAGCACTATAGATATATTTAATTAGAGGTTTCATTTGCCAGGAAGCATTTATGCTGCTTTTGAGGACATTTCAATTTCCTGTGCATTTTTCATATATTTTGCTGCTGCTGCTGATTGTCATTCGCTTGGCTTTTTATTGGCTTTAATTGATGTCAAGTGGAGTGTTCGCCACACAGAGAGAAGCATTTGAGCATTTGTGCTTTGCTGCCTTCAAGCGATAAAAATGCGACTAAGCCATTTGCCTTACGACACACCCACATCGCGAATGATATATATATGGATTTGTGTTTCACTGCCCATGCCACGCATTAATATATGTACATAAATAAGGTCAAGACATGCTAAAATCGTATTAGGGAGTGTGCCCCATTCTGAAACACGTTTATTTTAATCGTTCCTTTTTCTGTCTCTATGTTGTTGCCTGCAGCTCGCTGACGCATGAAATGGATGCGCTCTCCGGCGGCCAGAGGAACCACAGCAGGAGCCAAGCGTGTTAGGAACACTTCAAGAACGTAGACAGACGGCTTCACACTTATTGTAGGTAGACAGAGCAACGGACGGCAATAGAATGACACAAGCGTCCTTTGAGCGTCCGGCCGAACATCTAAAGGCCAAGACGGCACGCCATAAAAGAAGCGCCAAAAAGCGACGCCAGAGTCAAATTGCCTATTTGGCAATATGCAGTCTCAGCGTGATAATGTTTGGCTTCGCCTTGGCCACCTTAATAAGGCCAACTCACGCAGCCGAGGGGGACAAAGAGAAGGGGAGCGTGGTCACCACCCACGAGAAGCTCGGACATCTACACTTTCCCATTGCCGCGTTTACGGAATACAGATCAAAGGCCAACTTTACCAAAGAGCCGAACTACTCCACTAAGGCCATGGATCCCGTTTACAATTTCACTCACTACTTGTTCGATTATCTACTACCGGAAGAGGCCGCCATTCCCCCTGGTGAGTATTGCGAAAAGCTAGAATCAAGATGGACACATCACCTAACAAGCTGTTTCTTTTTAGGCTACATTATGGTCAATGAGCATGACTCTATCGCCCTGGGGCCCAAGGTGGAGGAAAATGATTGGCGCGATTTGCTGACACAGTACTGGGTGGTGCTCATCGGGGCATTCTTGCTGGTCATCCTCATCGTAATCATGCCCTTCATAGCGTGAGTAAACGATACACTTCACAAGCCAACAAATCTGACCCTTTTCGTCCTTTCGTCCAGCGTCTGCTATTGCTGCTTCTGCTGCTGCCGACGTTGCAAGGAGGGATGTCCACCCTGCGATAGTCAAAAGGATGCTCGTAGACGCTGCTGCTGCGGGCTGTTGCTCCTGCTGCTTATCATTGGAATTCTGTATGTATAATCATAACCAGTCATATAATTAGAAATTAATTGCTTTGATATGATTGCAGTTTTGGTGTCATCATTGCTTTTGCGACCAACAAATTGCTGGATCGTGGCTTTGAGGAGACAAGCACAACAGTGCGAAGCGGCAGCCAGGACACCTGCACCTATCTAAAGGACGTTTCGGACCACATTCACCATCTGCTTGTGAATAACTATGAAGAGATGGAAACACATCTAAATGGTGTACTAACAAGTAAGATCTAAAGCTCACTGTCCTGTTTGAAAAGTCAACTATTTATACTCGTATTTTCTAGATTCACATAAACACGTATTCCTAGACCTAATGGATGTATCTGAGGCCAATGCGGTCTATGATTTAGAGCACGTATTGGTCAACATGGAAGAGGCGCAAAAGTTATTAAAGGAAGTGGACAAATTGGAAAAGGATTTACGTTTCTATGGCACACAGCTGCGAGATGGTAAATAATTGTAAACTATACTCAATTTGTATCATTCTTCTTAATTCATACTCCGTTTAGGCGTTCGTGGCGTTAAGCGTGACGTTAACTACGCTTGTGCTGTGCTGTGCGGCAATCGGGAATGCCTTCACTTTTTGAAGAAAACGGAAGTTGAGTTCCTCGATAGCTCAAAATGTCTTCAATTTGATAATGTACGTATTGGGTTCTTGAATCAAGAGTTTATTACTATAATTGTGCTCTTCTACAGCTACCCGACACCACGTACTATTCGAAGGCCATCGAATATGTTATTGCAAAGAACAGTGTGAAAACATCCAAGGATGTGATTGACCGTCTACAACATGTGGCCAAAAGGATTAAGGCTGGCATAGATCCCATCATGCCACCGATACTCCGTGATATTCGCAGTGGACAGGAACTCTTCCGCACACAGGCCAACAACATACGCAGCATGATTGATGCTCTCATTAGTGACATACATTCAAATACCGTTAGATCGACCAAATCGTTTGAGAATGTTTTTGACAAATATGGAGCCGATCGTAGCATCATCAATGTTATTGTCTGCGTCGTCTTATTGATCGTAAGTGCTTCTTAACCAACAACAAAACTCAATCGTATTACATTTCCAAAATCTATACCATTTCAGATTCTGATTGTCCTGATTATTGCGCTGGTTTGCGGCTGCTGTGGTCGCCGCCGTCGTGGCTATCGCGATGACTGCTGCAGCAAGGGCACAGGAGCCTCCTGCCTGCTACTGTAAGTAGTTGAAGATATTCTTCTTAACAATTCAACTGATGCATTTTTATTTTATAGCGCCATATTGCTGATATTCTGCGTGTTCTCGCTGGTAGTTCTGGTTGGCCTCTTCTACTTTCTTTTGGGCCTGGCAACATACCAGGGTGCCTGTGCCCCACTTAGAGACCAGGAATCGAATGCGTTATTCCGCCAAATGGATTCAATTATTGATCTCAATAAGTATTTACCAAAAAGCGAACTCAAATCGGAAACACCGTTGCCACCGCTGCGCATTTCTAGTGCCATTAAAGCGTGCCAGGCTGATCAGTCAATCTTTAAGCTGCTCCAAGATAACGATTTGTACGATATTGATGATCTAGTGCGCGTGAAGGTTATCGGCGAAACGCCGCCAGTGCCCATCTTTTTGGCAAACTTGGACAACTTCACAATACTCACTGAGAAGGACAAACGTGATCTTGAAGATTTGCGTAGCAGTAATCTATCGAGCTATCGGAGTAAGGTGTTTACAGATCTCATGTGCAACCAGCTAACGCCCATTGACCTGCCCACAATGGCCAATCAACTGAAGGAGCTGCGAGCCAGTCTATGGAGCCAGTGGGGTATTTATGACTGGGCCAGAACCTCCCTTTACAACGAGGCATATAACCTACAGAGATATCACGATGAGTTTGTTGAGAAGATCAAAACTATTATCAGAGACATGACACAAAAACTAGTGAAGATTGATCAACTTATATTATACAACAACCATGCATTTGGCGAATCGATTAGAATGCTACAGGAAGCGACGCAACGCTCCGAAGTCTTCTTCAGAGTTCATGGACAGCAATACGTCAGTGGACTGCGCGAAAATCTCACTAGCTATATTAAGGAACAGGTCGTAGACTATATCGAAATGGTGGTAGACAAGTGTCATGGAAATGTTGGAAAATGCGCACCGCTTGCTCACGTTTATCGCCGTAGCGTAGAATTGATTTGCCATCGTCTGGTCGACCCTATGGTGAGTTGTGCTGTATGCCTAATTAATCAACTTGTAATCATGCTGGTTTCCTTTTTTTGTAGAATGGTTTCTGGGTGGGCGTGCTGCTTTGTGGCCTGCTCTTCCTGCCCGTACTCTTTGTGGCCCACCGCTTGCTGTGCTTATACAAGAAGATTGATCCGTACTCGGCGCCAGCTGTTGCCGTTGTCGAGGGCGGGTAAGTGTCCCAGTCCCAGTCCAGTTAACACACTGGCGGAGCGTTGGCATCAGCTTTGGCTGCATGTTTTGTTGGGCAAAAGAGAGTGAAAATTTCCAAATTGTTTTGCGCTTGCTCGTTTGTAACATAATCAATTCAAATTTGTATGCACATGGCCTAATCTGATCATCACACTTATTCCATTCTCATTTCACCGCTAACCCCGCCACACATCGCACGCAGCAGTGACTACTTATACGACGCCTATAGCGAGCGCGAACGCGAGCATGTGCCACTGGCCAAGTAAGAGATAGATAGAGAGAGTGAGAGAGAGAGATGTCTGCAGAAGACTGAGCAGGCTTAACTTCGTATTCAATGCGTTTATTCTGCTGCTTTTTACAGTGTGCCAAAGAAGCGACGCAAGGCCTATGATCGCCGACGCGAACAGCAGGAATACTATGAGGATGCATCGCCGAGCGTCTCCCGGGTGTCGCGTGCTGGCGCCGGTGCCGGCAATGGCGATCCAGCCGCTGGCGGCAGCAACTTGCGCTATAACGATGTGGCACCCACGTAAGTCTTACGCGACAGTCTTGCCACAGTCCTTCAGCCCCCCCTCCCGCCTAATAACGAAAGCTCTCAACAACAACAAAACAACACGCGTGTCCTGCCTAATGAATTATAATATAAATAATCCGCCTAATAATTAGCATACACATATTAATCGAACACACAAAACACTGCAAAAATATTGTGGCTAATATTTAATGGCCGCCAAATTTAATTGCTATTTTTGGTTTCATTTTATTTAGCGCTAAAGTTGTGGCTTTAGATACACGGCCAAAAGCACTGGCGGCAGATGGTTTCTTTTAGGCATGACCCGAAGTGCAAATGGTTTGGTTTATATAGTATTTTATTTGGTTACATGTCTGCCTTCCAATCTGTCCAATCAGTGTGTGTAATATGTGTTATGATGTTATTGCTTTTTGTAACTATACGCAATCATATAATTCATTTCCAATATATAACCAGTGCTAAGAACGTTAACTGGTTATATTCGTTCGCATTAGAGCACCTGCTTCATCTGCTTCATTCTCAACACATTTCACAATTGCTGCTAACCATCTGCAGATGGTCCTCTCCTGTATAGAGATAACTACTACTATAACTTACTCCATTGCCCAACTCCAGACGCAACTAACGGCTGCTTCAGTTGCATAACAACTAATCTGACAAACTAAACGCAGTTGTTTCTTTTGTTTTTGTGTTGTGTGTGAGTCACCGCAGTTGAAATGTTTTAACCCTATTGCGAGTTGCACTCACAAACCCTCATTAGATGGATATTAGTAACCGATTTCTATTTGTGATCAACAGGCACTGGGATCACGAACCGCCGCGTTACCACAATCCGCCCGTGGCGCCACCAGCATCCGAATATGAGCGTCCACCGCCGTACTACTATCCAGGCGCATCCGATCAGGATTAAGCATGTGGACGGCGTTTTAAAGTTGTGGATTGTGGACTTTGTTGGAACGGCTTTAAAGAAAGAGACACAGAGAGATGGCAATGAATTTCATTTTGGATACTGCAACATCAACATCAACAACACAACACAACAACCAGCAACAACCCAGCCAGCAACCCATTTTACTGAGACTGTAATTTTAGTTGAAAGTTAGGTTTTTATTTAGAGTTATGTAATTTGTAGCATCACATGTGTTATAATATTTTTTTTGGACTGTATCAGACGATCTGCCAGCGCATTGCCAGACAATGATATATAGAGAAAAGGCGCGGAATAGTAAAGATTAGTTATAAGCACAGATCGATAAACAAAATTAATTCACATCGTAGTAATACTCAGTATATGTATATTGTTTCAAGTTTACACATTGAAAATGTTGCCAAATGAATAGCATGGAAAGAATGAAATGGAAAAGAAATGAAATGAAATGAAATGAAAGCGATGCAATGGGTTGAAATCAATATGAATATGCACAGCTAAAGCATTTAATAAGTTAGTGTTCAAAACAAAAACAAAACAGACCACAAGCGTATATCCCAACAGAACTCAAAATAAAGGGTATCTCTATAAGGCGGCCCCTCACAACTTTGAGCAAAACTCTCACGAACTTGAAAGTATCTCATAACTTTATTGTGCACACAAACACAGACGCGTTTGAGACCCCACAATAATCAATATACAATTAAATCGCATCTTCAAAATTTGTAAACTCCAAATTTTATGGAAACTGGGTTATACTTAAAATGTATGTTTAAAATCAAAACCAGAACTGCCATTTTAATTTAGTGAATCAGCGCAACAGCAGGCGAATTTTCGACTCATTTGATATACTAGTGTTTGTATTTATTTTCCAAGAAACTGATACACACTGCAGACGACATCCTTAAAACCCAAAATGACGCAATGACACTTTATAATACTATGTACGTAATTTAAATTGTCATAGTCTAGTAAGACAATATTTCAACTCAACTCCAGAGCCTACATAAAAATGTTTTAAATTATATTAAAAGTCAGGGCAAACTGCAAGTAGCCAAAAAAATACATAAAAAAAAATATAAAAAAATGCACACATACACACATACACATACACATGTATTAAATATGTATTTTAGTTAAGCATTATCTATACAAGCAAACCAACAAGTATGTCTGAATGTATGTAAACTTTTTCTTTTACGTACAGTTCATTAATTATTGCCTATGTCATTTTTAGTGTTTAACAATAAGCCAATAATATGAATCAAAGTTTTAAAGCTAAAAGAAAAAAAAAAACAATTACTGTGAAAATATAAATACAAATATAAATTATAAAAATATTTCAATGTTGCTATGTTCAATTTGGTATCGTAAAGGTAATTTGTGTAATGTGTGCAAGAATTGTCAATCTACGATCTTCAATCAAAAAGTAGAAGAGAAGAGTTTTGATTGCAGATCAAACCTATGGCAACCTGTGATTTAGCTGTCACATCAATTGATAAAAGCTAGGCTCATGCTGTACATTTAGTGAGTTGCATAAATTTAGTTTAACGGTTTTCTAGAGCTTGCGAATATTATATCCTCATCTGTGGTAGCTTTAACCATCAACTTAGGATCGAAGGAGCTGAAGTAAACAGTGTTACGATTAGCTGCTACTGATACTGATCTTGCAGGTGAGTGTGTGAGCCTTGTGTCATAAATGTGAAATGTCCATTAGTGTTTTCTAACAAGTTGGCAATGGCATCAAGGTGAGGGTAATTGTAACACTCGTAGGGTATCCCTGTAACAATGTTTGTAGTGGTATCAACTGACTGATTGATTTTAAATGTGTTTGTTTGATGAAGCATGTAATAGAGGAGTTTGGTGAGCGGGTATTATTACAAACGAAAGATCATTTATTTCCTTCCTGTGGGATTAACCACTAACAGATTCTTGTTCTTTGTATTTGAGATACTCAAACGAGTCTGTTGCAACTTTATTTACCAACGTAAAAGAGATTGTGGTAACAGGAAATCCTTATTTGATATTATCAAACGCCTACAGGATGAGACAAGGATCATCTAAGCGTCAAACCGAACATCTTAAGGCCAAGACAGCACGCCACAGAAGCAGAGCCAAAAAGCGACATCAGCAGCAAATTGTGATTTTCACAATATGCTGTCTTGGCGTATTGCTGTTTGCCTTGGTTGTAGCCACGTTAGTAAGGCCAACTCAGGCAGACGATGATGTGTGGCACAGTGACAGTGAAGGCACTGTCCACGAGAAGCTGGGGCAGAGACACTTTCCCCCCACAGAGTTTAGCATTTATAGAAAAACGCCCAATTATACAAAAGAGACAAACTACTCCACTGTGGCCGTTGAGCCCGTATTCAAATTCACCCACTTCCTATTTGATAGGCTTCTACTGGGTGAGACCCCAATGCCTAGTGGTGAGTAATATATATTGTAAAATCCAAATGGTAGTCACATAGGATGATATTTCCTTGTAGGCTACATTGTGGTCACGGAGGAAGACACTCTTAGCCTTGGCCCCAAGGTGGAGAATAACGAGTGGCGTGATCTGTTGGCGCGTTACTGGTTGTCCATCTTCTGGGTGATATTTCTGCTCTTCTTCATAATTATGATGCCCTGTTTAGGGTGAGTAGGCCAGTCAGCTTAAGCTGTCTGATCCTTTTCGTCCTTTCCCCATTTTGCAGCGTCTGTTATTGCTGCTTTTGCTGCTGTCGACGCTGTTCTCGAGGATGCCCTCCCTGCGATGCTAAACAGGACGAGTGGCTGCGCTGTTGCTGGGGCTTCCTGCTTGTACTCCTCATCATTGGACTTATGTGGGTAAAATCCGAGCAAGGCAAAGTTTCCACACTAATTGCTTTGATACGATCGCAGACTTGGTATCCTTATTGCTTTTTATACCAATATATTGTTGAATATTGGTTTTCAGTACACGAGCTCAACAATGCAACGCGGCAGCGAGGACACATGCACCTTTCTAAAGGACGTTTCCGAACACATCGAGCATCTGTTTGTCAAAAACTACGGAGAGATGCATACACATCTATCTGATGTCATGGAAAGTGAGATCTAAAACTCAATGTTTCAAATTTAGGCACATAGTTTTTAAAAATTTTCCAGATGCACATATACACATATTTCTGGACATAATAGATTACTCACAGGCGTATGCGGCGTTTGAACTTGAGCGCATTATCGATAACATGGAAGAAGCCCACGTTTTATTACGGCAAGTGGAAAAATTGGAAGGGGAGTTACGTTTCCTTGGCGCACAGCTGCGTGATGGTAAATAATTTCGAATCATCCTTCATCTCATCCTGCATCATCCTTCTTCTTTTCTACTCCTTTAAGGCGTTCGTGGCGTTAAACGCGACTTAACCTTCGCTCTCTCCGTGCTCTGCGGCAGTAAAGATTGTTTGCGATTTTTAAAACACACTGATATACAGGAGATTGATACCTCAATGTGTCTGCACTTTGATCAGGTAGGCATTGGATAGCAAACTCAATAGCTTTCTTCCTGAAACTGTGATCTCACATGCAGCTACCCGACACCAAAGAGTATTTGTACGCAATTGGAAATATTACCGAAAGCAATGCAGCCTCAATACCCGAAGCAATGATAGAGCGTCTACAAGCAATAGGCGATTGGATTAAGGAGGGTGTCGAGCCCGTCGCGAAGCCTTATATACGCGATATTCACAATGGAGAACTGTTATTCCGCCAACATGCGAGGCTCTTACAGAATACCACTGATGCAGTGATCAGTATAATTCATTTAAACACTCTAAGATCAACTAAATCCTTTGAGGATGTTTACGAAAAATTTGGTTCTGGTCGTCATACCATCAACGTTATTGTCTGCTCTTTGCTATCGATCGTAGGTGCTAAGCAAAAAACAAAAGCACTTGAATTCCTTTTTTAATCTTCTTCAATTTCAGATTCCCTTTGTCCTGATTATTGCACTGATATGTGGCTGCTGTGGACCCCAACGAAGGAGCTATAACGTTACCTGCTGCAGCAAAGGCTCAGGTGCCGCGTGCCTGCTGCTGTAAGTCCTTCTGCTGTAAGGATATTAGTATTCCTTGTATATTATCTAATATTCCATGCAGCGCCATTGTGCTGATATTCTGCGTGTTCTCGCTTGCAACTTTGGTTGGCCTATTTTACTTTATTATGGGCCTGACAAGCTACCAAGGTGTCTGTGAACCGCTGAAAAATTATGAAACAAATTTACTTTTCCACCAACTGGATGCAACTATTGATCTCAATCGATATGCGCCGAAAAGTATGCTTACGAAAGAGGGAGGGGGCATGGGACGGGGAGAGCAGGCAGCCCCACCGCTAAGGATGTCTACAGCAATTCAGGCTTGCCGGGTCGATCAGACGATCTTTGAGCTACTCAGGGAGAACGATTTGTATGATGTTGAAAACATTGTTCACACAGATGTCATAAGCAACAAAGAAGTGCCGACAACTGACATATTTCCAGAAGATATCGACAAGTTTGTGCTGATCACACAAGAAGAGCAGAACGATCTTAAGGATTTAAGTAATAGCTTGCTATCGAATTTTCACAGTGTGGAATATACACAGTTCTTGTGCACCAAGCTAACGCCCGTTGATTTGCCCACAGTGATCAGTCAAATAAAGGATCTAGAGTCCCGCCTATACAGTCAATGGGGCTATTATGATTGGACCAAAACCTCGTTACTCAATGAGGCTCTTAGCCTACAGACATTTCACGATGAGCTCGTTGACAAGATTAAATTCATTATATCTAAGATGAACCAGAAACTATTAAAAATTGATCGACTTATACTGTATAACGGCCACCCATTCGGCGAGTCCATCAAAATACTACATGAAGCGATAGTACAATCGGAAGATTTCCTAAGACATCAGGGCGAGGAATTCACCGTTGTGCTACGTGAAAATTTTTCAAATTTTATTCAAAATGAGGTAGATGATTATATGGACATGTTGGTTAAGAAGTGCATAGGAAGTGTCGGAAAGTGTGCACCTCTTTCCTATATCTATTACCGTGGTGTTGACTTCATTTGCCATCGTCTGGTCGATCCTATGGTGAGTTCCCATATGCCACATATAAAAAGGTTTTTATGACTACTGGTCTTCTCTTTGTAGAATGGTTTCTGGGTGGGCGTACTTCTCTGTTCCCTGCTTCTATTGGCCGTACTCTTTGTGGCCCAACGCCTGCTGTGCCTATACAACAAGATCTATCCGCCTGAGACGTCAGGTGTCGCCGTTGTCGAGAACGGGTAAGTGTCCTGCCCTACCATTATCATTTATGTACTTAAGTCACCAGTGCACCGCACTGCCCTAAAGCTGTCCAGTCTGCACAGGCGGAGCTTTTGTGCTACCTTTAGGTGTTACTTTTGCAATGCATCCAACCTACTTCAGTGAAATGAATGAGAGCCGGACGGAAGGCGGTAGTTCCTGTTTCGAGCAAGAAGGCACTACGCAAGACCCGACGTCCTCAAGCGACGTCAACAAGCACAAACAAGAATAGCAAAATAAATTCATTTTACACTCGATGTTCTTGCCCTTTTTTAGATGTATTTGTAATAAAATTTTTACCGAGAATGGGTAAATACAACCAGTACTCTCGACTTCAACACACCATGGAGACCATCTTTAGTTATCAGCAGAGGAAACCAGTAGTTCAGGCTATGCATATCCCCTTCTATGCTATTCTCTAGAATGAAATAATGAGTAAGGGTAAAATTAATCTTCACATATGCAAATAATTTAAATGCAGGATTTATTTAGCAGACAATCTATGAAGAAAATAACTTAAATCTTTACGATCGGTTCAGCTTTGGCAAAATTATGGAAGTTTACAGATCGAAATTCGCAAAAAAAAAAAAATTTTAAATATTAGTAAAACAAAAACAAAACATTTTTACAAATGGTCATAATTTAAATGCAGGATTTTGTATAAAGACAAACCATGAAGAAAATGGCATAGAGCTTCGCGATCGGCAATTCAAAGGTTAAATTTGAAAACAAAGTTTGAGAAATTAGTAACGGGTACATAATATGTTTGGAAAACAAAGAGGTCATAATTTAAATGCAGGATTTTTTAAAAAGAAACCATGCAGAATAAAATACAAACTATCTCAGCCTCTCTTTTTTGCTCTCTCTCTCTCACTCAGTCGTTTTAGCAGCCTATGCTTTTTCTGCCACATCAAATGCTATTAACTGAACACATCCAGCCAATCTGGGTGATAAATGTATAGAAGCAATTAACTCTTATTGCCCATCAGAATTTGGACCACTGAAACATTTATGATTGAAGCCGAAACGACTGCAAAATGACTCAAGCTACCTTTCAGTGGCGCAGGGGCTTCGAAGGACATGGGTCGACCCACGAGAAGCTTGGACAGAAGCACTTTCCCCATGCTGAGTTTACCGAATACAAATCGAAGAGCAACTATACCAAAGATCCGCGCTATGCCGCCTTGGTCATGCAACCCATCTACAATTTCACGCACTACCTGTTTAGTTATCTCCACTCGGATGACAAGGAATTGCCGCCTGGTGAGTAATAACAGTATCTAAATGAGTGGTTATATAAATTTTGACATTTCCTTCGAGGCTACTTGGTGGTCAGGGACTCCGACACTATCGCCCTGGGCCCCAAGGCGGAGAACAATGACTGGAGAGATCTGCTCGATCGCTACTGGGTGGTACTCATCTGGGTGATATTTCTGCTCACCCTCATCATTGTAATGCCTTTCGTAGCGTAAGTAACCCTAAAACAGATGTGGTTGAAATTCTCTGATCATGTTCATCCTTCCACAGCTGCTGTTATTGCTGCTTCTGCTGCTGTCGACGCTGCCCAAAAGAAGGAACACCCAGCAACAGAAAAATTGACACTATCGAACGCTACTGTTGGGGCTTCCTGCTTGTTCTTCTCATCCTTGGAATTCTGTACGTCTAATGATAGCCAGCCATAGATTCGACTTTAACAGCTTTGATCTAATCCCAGTTTTGGTGTCATCATTGCTTTTGCTACAAATAGATTGATGGATCGTGGCTTTGAGTATACACGTGTGGCAATGAAACACGGCAGCGAGGACACCTGCACTTACCTGAGGGACTTATCCAGCCACATCCAGCATCTGCTTGTGAGCAACTATGAAGAGTTGGATACACATCTTGGCGATACCCTGACCAGTAAGTAAGTCTCGAAGCCCTCGCTTGATATTTCAAGTTTCGTTCCTCTTTTCAGATGCATATAAGCACATATTTCTGGACCTAATGGACGTCTCTGAGGCGAATGCGGCGTTTGATCTTGAGCGCATTTTGGACAACATGGAAGAGGCTCGCAATTTGTTGCGGGAAGTGGACACACTGGAAAAGGATTTACGTTTCTATGGCGCACAGCTGCGAGATGGTAAATGATTTCAAATTATAATCTTAATCTTCTATCCTTCCAAGAGATCCTTTCAGGCGTTCGTGGCGTTAAGCGTGACGTGTACTTCGCCTGTGCTGTGATGTGTGGTAATCGGGAATGTCTGCGGTTTTTGGAAGTAACGCATATCACGAGTCTTGATACTTCGAGATGTCTTCATTTTGATCAGGTGGGTATTGAACTTATAAGTGTAGAAGATCTGCTTTTACTAAAACCGTACTCTCTCTCTCTCTAACGTAGCTACCCGACATCGAATCATATTTGAAGGGAATGGAATCGATCATAGCAAAGAACAAAGCGAATGGAGTCAAGGAAGTAATACAGCGTCTGCAAGTTATAAGAGACCTGGTTGAGGCTAGCTTGGAGCCCTTTATACAACCGTTAATCCGCGATATTCACCTAGGACAGGAAATATATCTCAATCAATTCAAATCCATGAACAACATCACCGATTTGATCATTGGGGACATTCATTTGAACACTCTAAAGTCGATGACCACGTTTCAGGGCATATACGATAAGTATGGGGCTGATCGCCACTTCATCAATATCATCGTCTGCTGTCTGATATCCATCGTAAGTGTGAAGGCAAAAGTAGACCAACAATATTACAAATCGCGTACAATTTCAGATTGCGATCGCACTGATTACTGCTTTAATATGTGGTTGCTGTAGTTCGGTTCGATGTGGGTGTAACAAGGGCAAAGGAGCTTCCATCCTGTTATTGTAAGTAGCTGAACATAATTCTGGTTAAATGTCCAACTGATCTATTCTTCTCAGCGCCATAATGCTGATATTCTGCGTCTTCTCATTTGTAGTTCTGGTTGTCCTCTTTTACTTTGTGCTGGGCCTGATAACCTACTTGGGTGCTTGTGCCCCGAATCCCGGCTTAGAATCATATGCATTCTTCCGACAGCTGGATCCAGCTATAGACATAAATCGATATTTGCCAACGAGCCAGCAAAAGACAGGAAAATCCTCGACACTGCGCATGTCTACGGCAATTAAGGCTTGCCGATCCAACCATTCGATCTTTAGGATGCTGCAGGATAACAAATTGTATGATATTGAGGGTATAGTGCGCTTTCAGGTGATTGGCGAATTGCCAACCATTCACCTGTTTCCAAATAATTTAGTCAATTTCACAATGTTTTCCGAGAAAGACAGTCGTGATCTTGAGGATTTGCGTACTGATCTTTCGAACTATCACAGTACCCGGTTTACCGATTTCTTGTGCCATAAGCTAACTCCTGTGGACTTGCCCATAATGGCCAACCAACTGCGGCAATTGCGGATCGGCTTGTATACTAAATGGAAAGTCTATGACTGGACCAGGACCAGCTTGTACAACGAGGCTGTTAACCTACAGAGATATCACGATGAGTTCATTGGCAAGATCAAAACCACTATTGATATGATGACACACAAACTCTTGAAGATTGATGAACTTATACTATATAACGGTTTGCCATTTAACAAATCCATCGAGATATTATTAGAAGCAACGAAACGCTCTGAAAAATTCATAAATATTAACGGCGAGCGTTTCGTGAATGCACTCTTTGATAATCTTACCAGTTATATTAATAATGAGCTTGCTGAATATGTCAAAATGGTGATAGACAAGTGTCACACAAGTGCCGGAAGATGTACTCCGCTTGCCCGTATTTATGACCATGGTATTGCGTTGATTTGCCAACGTCTGGTCGACCCTATGGTGAGTTCTCATCTGCCACGAGCATATACATGGATTATAGTTTTGTTTTCCAGAATGCTTTTTGGTTCGGCTTGGTTATTTGTGCCCTGCTCTTATTGCCCGTCCTTTTTGTGGCTCACCGCCTGATGTGTCTGAACAAAAAGGTCTATCTGCCCGAGACGCCATCTGCCGAGAGCGGGTAAGTTCATTGGCCTACCATTATGATATGCATATGTAAAAGTCACCACTGAATCGCTCTGCCCAAAGCATTATGTTCTGCCCATACAGTCGTCATTTTTTTGGGCCGGAATCAAGCTATTTTCACAAAAATGACGCGAATGAGAATCGTTATAGAGCTGGGAATGCCACAGTCGAGCAAGAAATTATTGCGGAGTCCCCGAGCGACGTCAGCAAGCATAAACAAGAATAGCAAATGACAGAAACTTACACTACATTTTCTTGCCCGTTTTATTATGTAAATAATTATGAAATATACTTTATTTATGTATGGTTGAAGCACTTTTATATCACATGATAAATGCCCAAAGCAAGTTAATACCAAAAAGGTAGGAAACTTCACACAAACTATAAAACTTTTAACTACCGGTCCATTTTGAAATGCTCTTGATTTCATTCAGAACATATCCGGCACAGCGATGGCTAACAAAAGACCCCAAAGTCACACTCTCTGCCTTCTCATCAATCATATTGATTTCAAAGCGCGCACCATATCTAATCTGACAAAAGACAACCGAAAACCGAAAACCGACTACCGGGTGAGCACGCTCGCAGATAAGTAAACCTGAGACTCAGATTCAGCGAAAGCGACTTTGTTGTGTGACATGGCAACAATGCAAGGAAACGAAACCTACCTACCTACCTACCTACCCACAGCTGGAGTAGGAGAGCGCACCGAAGCGTATATACGCTTCCCACTCTTATTATCATATTCAGCTATAGTTTTGACTTAGGCTTCAAAAACCGTATGAGAACTACTTTACTAGAAGGAATTGGTTCGGGTTGTTTCGAGATTCATTTCAAAACTAAATTATATCTTTTCGCATAATGTTCCTCTTTAATCCCTTGACGAAGGGATATCAAGTCAAGTTATTGTTCTTCCTGCTTGGCTGACAAGCAGGTATTGTGGCAATTGCAATCAGGTTTAGGTTTGCACACAGTGGCTTCCGTGTAGCAAAGCTTGCCTGCAAGGCCATCGAAAAGTGAAAACCGCCAACATATGATTTTCATAATTTTCAACTAAAAATTAAATCACGTTTCTTATCAGCAAAAAATGTTGCTGTTGTTGTTGTTGCTGTTGTTGGCAGTGAGTGCCTTTCTTTTTCAACAATTACCAAAATAACAGCCAGAACAACAACAACAACAACAGCAGCAACAACGTCACGAGAGTAATAGCTTTGAAATTTCACTTTCAATTTGTGTGTAAAAACAAAAGACTTAAGACACGAACTTGCTGTCGCAGTCGCAATCGCAATCGTAGTGAAGGTTAAGTTTGCCCCATTTGATATTCAATTGGTATAACGGTTTCGAAAGCCACAATGGTCAAAATGGCCGCCAACTTAACGGCAGTCAATGCACTCTCACAGATCAGACGCACCTACCACCCCCGCCCCCCCCTCCTCTCTCTATTTAAAAGTCATGACTTGATCAAGATTCATTCTCAGTATCTAGAAATACGTGTGTGTATGTGTATATGTGTGTGTGTGTGTGTGTGCTGAGTGAAATATGCACTTGCAGTGGCCTTTTGTTTGTCTGGCGTGAAACTTTGCCGGCATGTGAAACAGAGCGTTGCATTTCCATTTCTCATTTGGCTTTTTCTCGTGAAAACTGAAAACTGAAAACTGGCACAGAATTGCAGCAGCAGCAACAGTAAAAAAAGCAACAACAAAAAAAAGCGGCTGCCTGATTGCAAATGGCACGCAATACGCATTAAAATGCACACAATTAACTGCTGCAAATGATTTACAGTGAAAGGCAGTGAAATTTATGGCACATGCAAAAGCGTGAGAAGCGACCCAAAAGGAACCGCTTGCTCCACAAGTATTAGAAGCATTCAAATCGAGTGCTGCTAGGACACCAACTGAAATCCCAGACTGATCCAGACTGTTTTTGTCGGCTATGGTACTTTCGCTTTCATCTTTGCGACTTTTGAAACCGTTTCCAATTACACACACACACACTCACATATATATATGTATATGCAAATGAATGTATGGCTTTCTAACGTGTGAAATATATACAAAATTCGTAGATTATGCATAAGCTTAAACAACAAACATATTAACCAAATCATAATTTAGATTTGCATTATGCTAATGCAAAAACTTGTTTCGATTTACCAAATCCGATAAGCTATGTGTGTGTGTGTGTGCGCGTGTGTGCAATCAATCCCTGTCACTGTTAATAACAGCGCTGTTAACAGCGCTGCTAACAGCTGCTCAAGTCTTTTCGATTTGAGTGGTCGATGCGAAAGAGCTGCACAAAAGCAACGCAGCAAGAAGTAAATTTTCCATGCAGCTCACAGAAAACAACAGTTGTTTTTTATGTTTGCCGTTTCGCGTATATGGGGCTCGCTCGAACGTGGCCGCAACGTTAAACAGCTCAAACCAAAGACGCGGCTCCACGCTCCGAGCAACTTCACTCAATTTGCCGTTTACTTTGAGCCACAACTTTTTTGTCGTTGCCGTTGTCGTTGTTGTCTTGGCAGTTGGCTGCGGCTGCGCACAAATCAGTTTCAGTTTTTCAGTCCAACGTGCAAGTTCGCAACGAGTAACGGTTAGTAACGGCAGGAGTTTTCTGTTCTCTGTTTGATTTGAAGTTTTCAGTGCTTTCAAGTGACTAAGCAGTGCCGTGCAGAAACCCTAATAAGAAAGAACTCTGCAGTGTAGTGTACTTAACACAATAATCAACAACAATATTTATACAATTTTTACCTAGTGCACTTGGAAACAACAACAACAACAACCACTTCAACAGGGATTAGAGTACTTCGAGGGAGACAAACACAGCTGCATAGAAAATGGTGAGTCGAGTGCACAAATAAATATATGTTGTACATATGTAGTAGGAATGTCCCCGCAGAAGGCAGCAGAAGTGTGTCAGGCAGCAGCCCAACAAAGAACTATGAACAAAACAAATTATCATATTTACTATGGCTATGCATACAAATGGCTGAGGGAACCAAAAAGCATGCCAAACTATTAAAACCGAAAACGAAACGATACGAAAAACAAAACAGTGAACGGAAAAATGAATGTTGAAGCGGACGGGACGACAGCTTGGAGAACGTCTTACAGACACACAGACGGACGGACAGACGGACAGAAAGACAGAAGGACAGATAGAGTGGCTGACAGAATAGTCACTGCGATTACGATTACGGGTTCTGCGGTTGCTGTTGCTGTTGTTTGTGCTGTTGCTGTCTGAGCCGAAGTTGAAGGCAAACTTGTCAAAGACAATGGCTATACAAATATGAATATAAATTCTGAACGTTTTGGTTTCAGTTTCGCTTTTACAGCATTGCTGCCATTTTCATGTTGAAGCCTAAATAAAAAATAGCAAATAGCGAGTTGTAGTTGGCTTTTACTTCCTTGGGCTTATACGATTTCCATTATTACCATTATGGCCAACAGCACGCCATCAGCCATCAGCCATCAACAGCAGCCGTAAACTGGCCACGCCTCAATTTGGCGCAGCCAAGTAAAAGTCGCTGGCAAACAATAACTAGTTTTCTACGTGTGTAGTCTCTGTTGTGTGTGTGTGTGTTATTTTACAACAATTAATATTTGCAAAAAAATATAAAAAAAACACCAAAAAATGAGGAAAAACGAAAAACGAAAAACCTACAGCGACTGCCACTCAATCGTCGACTATTGGCAAACCGTTGGCCAAGCGGCCCACAAACTGGTCTCGAAAAATTTGAAAAACCCGCAAAAATTAGGTTTGAAATACGCGAAACGAGTCTCGAAACATGTGGAAAAAAAAAAAACAACAACGAGACACGAAGAAAATGGCAAAAGGCAACGATTTGGATTATAAAAATTAATTATGCGCTCGCAATTGCATACGTTAGCTATTGCGATAATGGTCTAATCTATTGTATTGTAATTCCGATTGTAATTATAATTATTATTATTATTACTTTTTATGCATTGTATGTGGAGCAGGTCGAGTGTTTTTCCCCTGCTGCACAGCATACTCCTAAAATGTTAATTGCTTTTTATTGCCTCTTGTGCACTTTCTTGGCAATTTGCGTTTGTTAATTAACTAAGGAGCAACCCCGCGTCACCCCGCCCCCTCGCGCGCAGTTACTGTCACGCCCTCGTCAGAGCCGTCAATAGACGCCAAGCCATTGACAAGCGTAACTGACATGTCCACCTTTTCTCGTTGTTATTGTTATTGTCAGAGTTAGAGTTAGTGTTGTAGTTGTAGTTGTAGTTGTAGTTGCCTTTAACCGAAAAAACTCTCACTTTCATTTGGCTGAAGCCGCTTGAAGCTTCGCTGCTTGACAATTGAGTGAACACTCGCACAGAATTTGTTTGTGAAACAAACAATTCAAATAACGTTGAACGAGTTGACTTTTACGAGGCCCGGCTTGTGTTTACATTTGGAAAAAAAGTAGAGATAGTAGACACACACACACACACACTTAGAAATAATAATTGCACATTGCACGAGCGACAGACTTTCTCCCAAAATAAAAACAAAAAGCAAAAGGCAGCTCTACGTTTGTATCGGAAGTTGGCAACGCGCCAACTCGGCGTATGCGTAATTTGAGGCACACTGAAGCCATACACATTGCATGCATATGAAATGACAAACCCAGCAACAGCTTGCCGCATTTTATTATTATTGAACGTAACTAAAAAGGCCTCAAGCAATAAAAAATACAAAAAAAAGAATGTATATATGTATATATAAAATACCAAGAATGCTGCTGCTTGGCAGCCATTTACTTTATTTTATTTTTCATTTTTATCTGAGATACGCGAGTCACAATTACTTTGGTCTAGCCCTGACAGGCAGCCTGCAGCTGCAGTTCAGTGTTGATCGTTGCAAGCTGTTTCTGAGTGGGCAACTCAATTGTTTCTGCTGCAGTTTAAACAATACTCACACACACACAAAACTCAATTGAAGCTTGCAATTCACTTTTATGCTGATTTCTGTGCTGAACAAATTTGCATTTATGCTGCAAAAATGAGTCAATGAAAAAGGCATCAATTGGTTATTGAACTGCCTCTCAGCAGAACTGCTGACTGCCGACTGCAGTTCAAGTCCACAGCTAATGTATATTTAAGTACGCACTCAAAGTAAACCAAAGCTAAAAGAAAAACAAAAACAAAACAAATAACTTAGGCAACGAACCTTCCTTCTGTTGTGTTTGGAGCAGGAAGTGCGTCTACAGTCAACAATGGCGTCGCAGATGTTGCTTTGATCATTTGAATTTATAAGCTAGCTCGAATTTTGTCGCATAATTGCCACACACACACTCACACACTCGCACACACGCACAGCCTTCTCAATGCCAAATGGCAGTGGAGCACAATAAAGAAATAAAGCTAATTGTGCGCTGACTTTATGGTCACAAATATATCAATCATTTGTCAAGCTGCCAGGCAACAAAACCAAACCAAACCAAACAAAACAACAAAGCTAAAAATTGTATATACATCTAAAACGAGGGGCCAACAAAACTCAATCGAAATTAAACACGTTTTGCGCATTTCTTGTTATATAAAAATCTATTTACATATATTATAGCTATGTAGCTGCAGGCAACGGCAACATAATCGTATAGCTAAAGTCTAATCGAAAAATCAGAAATACAAAAAACCAAAAACAAAAATCATTATCAGCAAAATTCATTGAGCGGTCAGTCTTTGCCCCTGCTAAATGCTGCTAATGAAAATAAGTATATATACCTATATCTTGTATCTGTATCGTGGGCTATATCAAAACTTTCAAACAGTTGCACAACCGTTTGTGTTATGTTCAATTTTGATTTATTTTTATATATTTTTGGCTCGGCATTTGGCAACTTTTCACATGTTTTTTGTATTTCGTTTTTTTTTTTTGGGTTACCCGCTTCATAATTAAACTAATTAACTGTGAATGCAATTTGTTTTTGGGTATTTTTCATTTCATTTTCATTTGCTGGCCCTTCCGCCGGCCGTAATTAACTTTATCTACTTTGGCATCGAACATTTTTGTTTTGCCAATAAATTCAACTGACAATGGCATAAAAACGTTTGACTTAATACCGTTCGCTGTCTAGGCCATAAACCGTGATAGCCGCTCTATAAACTGGCCAGCCTCGAGGCGATCGCTTCACCAGACGTCATTTAATTTGAATATCAGTATACCTAAATAATTATATTATACTTATATACACACACACACGAGGTGGCAAACTGGTTTCTTGTTTTTGGTTGCTGATTGCCGATTGCTGGCTGCTAGTTGTTGGTCTTTGATTTGCCTCGAAAGGTTAGAGTTGAACAATAGCCCATGCACAATATGATTAGTTAGTACAACGTACTAACTAACTAACTAACGAAAGCAACTTAAACACACAGCGCATCCATCCACATTGCAAATCACACAAATTTCACTTTGCTGCACGTTGTCTGTGTTGTTTGTGTTGTTTCCATGTATCTTTATCTTTTGCTTGTTTTTTCTCTGTCGCTTTGTTTATTAATAAAAGCGCATTCGTTTTACATAAGCCTCCTGCTGTTGTACAAACTACAAAACTAACGAACTTACAACGCTGACACACTACGATGACATAATGTCCGGGCCCGTCAGTTCCTTATTGTTGCTGCTGCTGTTGTTGTTGTTGTTGCTGTTGCTTAAGCTGACTTTTGGGCGCACGCCCCTAACTCATCAAAAATGCATGTGAAACCAGAAAGAAAATGACATCGGAGCGCAAAACTAACCCAACCAGACCTATACCTACATATACCTACCTATGTTATTTTGATATATCCTATTATCTAATTATTTCTGTACCAAAAATGAGAAAGGTACAATTTTTATATAAAGTTGTGGAATGTTAATTATTTCCAGTTTAATAAAAACAATCGTAAAAATGCAAAAATACTTATATACAAATTTAAATTGCTTTCAAAATAAACATGAGGAATAAGTGTTGATTGTGAAAGATACAAAATACACAAATTTTAGCATATTTACAAAATTATCCACAAATTTAATGCTTGCATTAAATTTTTATTAAAAACCATATCTCCTCCCATCAATTTATTCCTTAAAAAAGTTATCTATAGATATTTGAATTGATAAGAAGTGGATTGGTTGGTTTTCGTCTCAATCGCATCCTCAACTTTAAGTAAGCTTAGAAAGTTTTTGTCAAAGCCTTGAAGAGTCATGGCTAGCTGCTTGGGGGCGTTACGCGTTATGAGTTTTCCAATCCGTTAGCTTCAATTAGCGGAGCGATCATAAATGCCACCATATGAATGCGGCTCAAGTCTTTTGTTGCGCCAGCCGAAATCAAAAGTGTTGTACTTGCCGCTAGAGTGGCAACACGAGTTCCACAAAAACAAGGCATTTACATTAATGTGACACTGACAAATTGCCAAATTCTTGACGAGGCCAGACAGCAAAAAAAAAATACTACTGCGAGACTGAAACTGAAACTGAACATGAAATAGTGGCTTGTTCTATGTTTGGTGGCAGAGACAAACGTACATAAATTTTATTGACATTATGAACAAGATCGCCGAATGTAGGAAACGTGGCCAGCAACAAATGAACAACAGATCAGCAGTGGAACGGAAGTTGTGTGCACTCAACTGTTGAGATCTGCGCCAGCTTTGGCATTGCCACCAAAAGAATAATGGCCACATTATGTAGACAGCGCTTCCTCTGCTCTTTAAGTGAGTCAGCTGAGTCAGTGGCACGTTTGTGCCATTTGCAAATACAACTCAAGATCTGTTGCATCTGAGAGTTTAGTGGCAGCGTGCACTCAGAGAAAAAAGATGGCTAGCTGATATGATCTTAATTCAAAGTCAAAATAGTGTTTTTTGTCTATTTTTTTGTTGGCACTTAATTTAAGTATGTCGAACCCACAAAACAGTTAACTAGTCGTGAATCTGCAAAGAGTGAATCTTGAAGATTATTAAGCATAACAAAAATATACGATTATAAATTTATGTGTCAGCTGTTTGTTGGGGTCTGATGCTAAAGTCCGTTTCAGGGCTAGGCTGTAGCAGGAAGTAATTGTTAACTGGCTGAGGTCCACACCCAAGACTTGCATGCCGTTTCGAGTAATTCGAGTCGAGCTGTTTATCTTTTGGTCAGTTTGGAAATGCGCAATTTTAGCATTATTCTAATTGGTCACTGAACCAGTTTCAGCTGCACTTAATGAGCACTGACTGACTCATGCGCCATAAGTCTCTCTATGTGTCTGTGTGTGTGTGTGTGTAGATATCTGTTTCTGCTTTTGCCTGTCTCCAAGCCAAACGTGTTTTCTGTGCACAGAGGCTTTGGCCAGATTGCGCAAGGTCGTCTGGTCAGGACAGGTGCGCATATTAACTCAATTGCAAGGCGCAGCATCGCATTAAACAAAAGAAGGAAAAACGCGACATGAACATACGCGAAAAGGTCTGCCACCGTGTGAGACCTTTTATTAAAAGCCAAGCCAAATGTTGCCAAACAGTTATGACTGCTGGCTGGCTGGCTTCAAAATGCCGTTAAGCCAAAAGCACACACACACACACACACACACACACACACAAGCTCGCGCGTGTCGCCAACTGTGCAGCGGTTTTCTTTTTCCATTTTTGGTAGCATTTATTTTTATTTTTATTTTTGCTTTTTTCTTAATACGTATACATATATATATAATTATTTTTATTATTTTTATTTATGCGTCTCACCTTGAGCTGAATTTCGGTCAAGCCAAAAGGCAGTCAGCTTAATTAAATACTTAGAGCTGCGCGTCGAGCTATAAAAGCCGCCGCTAAACTAAACGAAAATTTCAGTAAATTTCATTTCAAATACGAAAATAAGCATAAGCAACAACAAATGTGCAGTAAATGCATTTTGACAGCGCGCCAAAACGAAAGACTTAAGCGACGAACGTGACGTCGACGTCGACAGGCAGCAGCGGCGTCGGCGTCGGTGTCGGCAGCGGAGGATGATTAATGCAGCTTTTGCGCAATTTGAGTGGCATGTTGAAAATATTAAAAGAGCGCGCAAAGAAACAAACAAACAAACAAACAAACGCAATTGTTAATAAAAAAAAATACAGCAAAAAACAAATGTGCAAAATTTATGCAAATAAATTGCAATTTCTGCGCTTTCTTGCGTGCAAGTGAAACCGATGCAGACAGCAAACAGCCGACAGATCAAAGATCATAATATATATAGTATTTGAGACGCCGTTGAATACGAAATGAAAACTGAGCTGGAGCTGGAGCTGGAGCTGGAGCGGGAGCTGAGGCTGAGGCTGTGGGCTGAGCCAACACTTGAGACTTGAGCGTTAGCATAAATGATCATAAATAAATGATCATATTCTGCGCTATGGCAACAAATCAACAATAATTTTGTATACATTTTCTTCTCTTATTTATTTTTGCGCAATTGGAAAAATAGCCAATCTGGCGCCTGGAATGCAGTTAACTTGTCTCTCATTGTGTTTGCTGCTGTTGCTGCCCCTCTCTCTTTGGCTCCGTCTGTCTGTCTGTCTGCCTGTCTGTCCGTCTGTCTATTACTTATTGACTCTTATTTAGTGCTGTCGTAACCAGCAAACTGTAATCGACAAACCCACAAAAAAACAAAAAAAAAAACAAAAAGCAAAAAAACTTGGCGCGGCTTTCGCACTTAAAACAGCAAAGCCACAAACTCCGACTTGGCTGTGCTCCAGCAGAGCTATTGGCTCTGTCGCTAATGATACTTACTTGCAGCAATTGGGAGCTCCGACAATTGCCCCAAAATGGACAACAATAGTTTACGTAAGCAGAATGCAATCAGAGACGGAGACTCAGATTGAGACAGAGACAGAGACAGAGACTGAGACTGAAACTCCAGATGATCGCGATTTCAAAGATGATTTGCCAAAATCGAATAACAAGCTGACAGCTGACAGCTGATGGAAGTTCGAATTCGAACTCGAGTTCGACTACAGTTTCGATTTCGAGTTCTGGGCTTTTCGCTTTCGCACAAAGGAAAATGAAAGGCATTTTAGACATGTTTTCACCTTAGTTCATTTCCGCGCCGTGCCAGAGCGAGATGGCGCCTAAACCAGTTGGTCCAGTCCACGACCATATGCCGGTCCACGCAATAAGGAACCTTTTTTCTCAGACACGCCAGATTTGTATTTTTGTTTGTTTTTACTCTTTTTCGTATCTGACTGTGCCTGCGCATTAAAATTTATAATTTATGCTGAGATTCAGTTGGCTCGTTTTAGTCAAAGCTAAAGCAAAACATTCAAATGAATTGCCTCTAAAGAGTTTGCTGATTTTAGATAAGTATAGCACAAAGTATAAACCAGTTTCACTTTTTGCTCAGCCTCGGCTGCATCTTGATCGTGAGACCCCAAAAGGCGCACCCCCGCCTCCCCTGTCAGATCTCCGAATCTACAGAATAATATGCATGTACTACGATTTATGGGCTTGTCGGGTGTTTATGGCCCGGGCCAGGCTATAAATTATGTGAATTATCTTTTTGGCCCGCCTCCGAGGCGACCTTGATGCAAACCTCCTGCTGCCTCCTTGCGGCCACCGGGCGTGACCGTTGGTAGCTGTCTAACTGTAAGTTAATAGATCGTTTTCAAGCTACTCACGTTTGTGCCAATTTTGGCCATTTCTTTCTGCTCGTCAAGTCTAACTGTCTGCGTCTGTCTCTCTGTCTCACTGTCTGTTTTCTGTGAAAGGCATGTCCACACTTAGCCATAAACCACCAGTCCACCAGTCCACCAATCTACCAGTTGTGTAACGTGTTCTTAATGACGCTGGCAATGTCCACGCCCCTTGAATACCAAGCAGCTGCTGTCGGCAATACTGTAGAATCTACAGTGTAGATGATGAAATTAGGTAAATGTAAATTAGAAGTTATTGATCTATGGCAAATACCTTTAGAAATTTATAAATCGAAACTATACTATAACTGTAAAGTTATTTAAAAAGCTGATTCTATAGTTAACATATATAAATTGTTCCCTTTTATAGTACTTAACATTCAACATACTTCGAGAAGATTCTTCATTATTTCTCAATTAACTTATTATTGTTTAGGTTTTTCCACTAAGTCACTCTTGCCGCATTGATTCCGACATAATTGTAAATATGTTATTTCACCGTAAACAAGTAATAATTATAATAACTGATTATGCAGTTGAAAAACTGCATAAATCATCATGATTTGTTTATAATGCCTTTTGCAATTGTGTATAAATTACAAATTGTTTAGATATTGCGCATGGAATTGAAAACTGAATTTGGACAGCGTAGGCTTATAAGTGATAATAATATTCAAAGTCAAAGTTGCCATTGTTGTTGCCACTGGGTTACAAATGTGAAGATGTCACCGAACATTGCCTCAGATGCAAAACAATACAAAATATAAAGAGTATGCATATGCATAATAAAGAGCACTAAATAATTTTAATTAGTTGTTGAAACAAGCGACTTACCGTCCGTCCAGCTGGGCCTCATTGTGTGACTGTGGCACTGGCTCCGACTCCGACTCCGGCTCCGGCTCGTTAACTGGGTCAATGTCAAGAGCTGGACGTTCGGCGTGATTACCGCTCGTCTTTTGTTTGTAATTTGTGGGCGCCACTTCGGTGTGAACAAACTGGAGTGGTGTAGAGTGGCGTGAAGAGTGGCGTGAAGAGTGGAGAGTGGCGTCGAAGGGCCGTCGTAATCCGAGAAATGACGAACATGCTCTGACCCGACCTTCTCACGACAGCAAATTAAAATCCATTTCTGACAAGTGCCACGTAATTTGCTGCAACTTGACAAGCAACATGCCCCGCCTCCACATTAATCATTTTATCGCGCACATCATCAAAATACTACCTATACATACATACCTGTACATAACTGTGATTAATTGCCCTAAACTGTTTTTATATTTTTTTTTCTCTTTTACAGTTGCCGCCGCGATTGCTGCGAATCGCTTTTGTGATATGTCTGCTGATTGTTTTGCTATCACCCTCCACAGACAGCGCACAGAGTAAGTTGGAAACAGTTGCTCAAGTGTTTCAAAATATTGAAAAATATGAAAAATACAAAAAGTTTATCAAGGGGACACCCGGGTTTGAACCGGGGACCTCTCGATCTGCAGTCGAATGCTCTACCACTGAGCTATATCCCCTCTTATATAAGAAGCGAGAATTTACTAAAGAACAGCTACTAAAATCTCAGGACAGCATTCAGTCTTTCCTTGTGTGGGTGTCTCCTATCCAAACTCGAAGAATATCAGTCTCTGCGGAGGCGGAAGTTGATAAACTGTTACTGTTGCTGTTGCTTTTGTGCTGTCATTTGTTTTATCTGTCCCATTATCACGTAACAGCAACAGCAACATGTTTCCTAAATGACTGTTGATTAATTGATTGATCTGCAAGCCAAAAATCTGATGCAGGCGAATCTGTTGTAAATTGGCTAAACAGCGAAAGGCACTTGGCTTTTGACTTGAGATTAATTAATTAATGTTTTATAGATTACAGTATCCGTGGTAAACAGCAAAAAAATAAAATATTATAAAAGAAAATAATACAAAAAAAATCAGGGGACACCCGGGTTTGAACCGGGGACCTCTCGATCTGCAGTCGAATGCTCTACCACTGAGCTATATCCCCATGTGAGCGTTCGCTGTCTAAACCTTAAGTTAAGCGAATGCGCCGCAGTCAGCGCTGTTGGAATGGGTTTTGCTTAACATTTAGCCAATGCATTTTAACATTTTAGTGATGTAATGCTGCAATTCACTTTCATCATAACAAATTATTAAATTTGAATTAAAAAAAACAGCAAAAATGAATAGTTGGTTAATCAACTAGTATTTTCACAGTATTTATATTTAATTAATATTAACCCTCTCCGCTGAAACTTATACAGCACCCTTTTCTTTTAAATACAATGTGAAAATTGGAATATTCTCCAAAAGTTTTACCTAGGGGACACCCGGGTTTGAACCGGGGACCTCTCGATCTGCAGTCGAATGCTCTACCACTGAGCTATATCCCCACACTGTGATCTCCACCCCATGGAGCTACACTCGCCAAATAACCCCAATTTCGTACTTTAAAATATAAATAGAACAATTAAGTACAGATAGCAATATGAGTAATGTGTTAAAAAACTGATAAAAATCCCTTTTTTTATGAAAAAGTGAAAAAAGTTTACCAAGGGGACACCCGGGTTTGAACCGGGGACCTCTCGATCTGCAGTCGAATGCTCTACCACTGAGCTATATCCCCAGATACAACTTCGACGCCGCAAGCGGCACTAGAACAGCCAGGCACAAGGCAAACTAAAAATAGACACAAAGCGCCCCCGTTTCCAACACACAAATACGAGTCCATATACGTACAAGTGTGTGTGGGCTTGCGCAGTGAGAGGCCCACTACCGCTACTAGATGAAATATTTACCTTTAGACCGGTTTAGCCGTAATGCCGCAAATTGCATGTTGTCGCTGCTGGCATTCGCCATAATTTCGTCTTGTTATTTCAGCTGGGGACGAATTTATTTCATTTTTAATATCACGAAAAACAGGTATGAAACAGTCATTTAATAATTGCCCCAAGTATTTAGGAATAGCCGGTGTCATTAATGAATACATATCAGCGTCATGCATCTTCATTATACGCTGACAGCCAGAATAAAGAAAACTTTAAGAAGACACAAAATAAACCATAAATTCAAGAGACATTTAACGTTTGTCAAATGGCCTGGAATATAATCACAGTTAATTTACCAAAAGCCCCCACTGACAGCTGAAAATGCCAATCGGTTCATTAATTTTCAACTACAGACACTTGATGCATGCCACTCGGTGCTTGTCAATTGCAATCGGGCCTTTGATTGATGATAATCATAATGATAGGCTAAATCATGTTCAGGTGTCAGCTGTTAGTTAACTTCTTTATGGCTCAGCGATGGTGGGATGGAAATATAGTAGAACTAGCAGACCTATAGAAACCCATAGATTCATTCAATCAAGGTTATCAGAGAGAAGTAAATTAAACTTTTCCCAGAGCTAAATTTACCATAGAATCGTAATTGCCGTTATAATTTGAATGTAAACCTTAATACTCACCTGCAGCAAAGACGCGCCGACGCCTGCGACGACCCACAACTGTGAGCAGCTCCTCGCGCAGCAGTTTATTGGCCTCCAAGAAGGTAACGGAGGCGCCTGTGGCTGAGAAGCGCATTGATCAGGAGCCCGCCTCCACCACAAGCGTCAGTCGGACGCGTCTGCGCTCCAAGTCGAAGCTGCGTGGTGCTGCAGCTGCTGCTGCCGCTGCCGGAGGTGGTGCGGCGCTGGTGGCCAGCGGATCCTCACTCAAAGGCAAGAAGACGAAAGTGGACGATGGAACGCCGAAGATTGTGTGCTACTATACCAACTGGTCGCAGTATCGCGTCAAGATTGGCAAGTTTGTGCCCGAGGATATTCCCGCGGATCTGTGCACGCACATTATCTTTGCCTTTGGCTGGCTGAAGAAGGGCAAGCTGAGCTCCTACGAGTCCAACGATGAGACCAAGGACAATGTGCCCGGATTATACGACCGCATGATGACCCTGCGCAAAGCCAATCCCAAGCTGAAGGTAAGTTGTTACTCTTCAATCGTAGCAATATCTTCTAACCTGTGCTGCTCCTACAGATACTGCTCGCTATTGGGGGCTGGTCCTTTGGCACACAAAAGTTCAAGGACATGTCCGCCACTCGCTACACACGCCAGACCTTTGTCTACTCGGCCATTCCCTTCCTGCGCAAGCGTGGCTTCGATGGTCTCGACATGGATTGGGAGTACCCCAAGGGCACCGATGACAAGAAGAACTTTGTCCTGCTGCTCAAGGAGCTGCGCGAGGCATTCGAGGCCGAGGCCCAGGAACTCAAGCAGCCCCGTCTCCTTCTCTCCGCCGCTGTTCCCGTCGGACCCGACAATATCCGCGGTGGCTACGATGTGCCCGCCATTGCCAGCTACCTGGACTTTATCAATCTGATGGCCTACGACTTCCACGGCAAGTGGGAACGCGAGACCGGACACAATGCACCACTGTAAGTGCAATTATATCATCATTACTAGTATTGCCATATCCTAATCTCTATTCACCTATTGCCAATCTCCACTGCAGCTTTGCCCCTTCAACGGATTCGGAGTGGCGCAAGCAGCTGTCGGTGGATAATGCCGCCAGTCTGTGGGTCAAGATGGGCGCTCCTAAGGAGAAGCTGGTGATTGGCATGCCCACTTATGGACGCTCCTTTACGCTGGCCAGCGCCGATAAGCATGGGCCAAATGCGCCCGCCACTGGTGGAGGACGCGAGGGTGTCTACACCAAGGAGAGCGGCTTCCTGGCCTACTACGAGATCTGCGAGATGCTGCTGAACGGCGCCGTCTATGTCTGGGATGACGAGATGAAGGTGCCCTACATGGTCGACGGTGATCAGTGGGTGGGCTTCGATGATGAGCGCGCCATCAGGAACAAAATGCAGTGGATCAAAACTAACGGCTTTGGCGGCGCCATGGTCTGGACCGTGGACATGGATGACTTCAAGGGCGACGTGTGCGGTGGCAACGTCAAGTATCCGCTGATTGGCGCCATGCGTGAGGAGCTGCTCGGCATATCGCGCGGCAAGGAGGCCAAGGATGTCAACTGGACAGCCATTGCTGCCACATTCGAGGATATCGAAGAGGTTTGTAAACAAATATTTATGCATCTTTATTAATACATCTATTACATAACGTACGGTATATTTATAATTGTGGACGACCATTCCAAATTCCAAATTCGAGCCAGCCTAACTGAATCTTCTGAATTTTTAGTCAAGATTGCAAGAATTACACTTGATCCTGGCAAAGCCGGGTAATACCCGCTCATAACTAATATATACCTGTGTGCATACCTTTCTTATAGAAACCCGAACCCATCAAGATCGATGTCGATGAGGTGATTAAGAAGGTGCGCAAGCCGCATGTCCAGAAGAAGCAACGCATCAAGTCGGGCGCCCATGCCATTGATACAAATAGTAAGTGAATCTAAGCCATCCACTTGGGTATAGCAACTAATGATCTTTGGCATCTTATAGCACGTCCTGCTCAGGTCTTCTGCTATCTGACCAGCTGGTCCGCTAAGCGTCCAGGCGCTGGCAAATTCGGGCCGGAGAACATTGATCCGAAACTATGTACGCATATTGTGTATGCCTTTGCCACGCTGCAGGATTACAAGCTGACGGAGGGCAGCGACGATGATCCGGAGAACTATGAGAGCGTGATTGCCCTGCGCGATACGAATCCCGATCTGCAGATCCTGCTGGCTATTGGTGGCTGGGCCTTCGGCTCGACGCCCTTCAAGGAACTCACCTCGAACGTGTTCCGCATGAATCAGTTCGTCTACGAGGCCATCGACTTTCTGCGCGACTACAAATTCAATGGCCTGGATGTGGACTGGGAGTATCCACGTGGCGCCGAGGATCGCGTTGCCTATGTGAATCTGCTCCGCGAGCTGCGTGTCGCCTTCGAGGGCGAGGCGAAGTCCTCTGGCCTGCCACGCCTGCTGCTGACCGCTGCTGTGCCCGCCTCCTTTGAGGCCATTGCCGCTGGCTATGATGTGCCAGAGATCTCCAAGTATCTGGACTTTATCAATGTGATGACCTACGATTTCCACGGCCAGTGGGAGCGCACGGTGGGCCACAATTCGCCCCTGTTCGCCTTGGAGTCGGCTACCGGCTACCAGAAGAAACTAACCGTTGACTACAGCGCACGCGAGTGGGTAAAACAGGGTGCGCCCAAGGAGAAGCTGCTCATCGGCATGCCCACCTATGGACGCAGCTTTGAGCTGGTCAATGACACCCAATTCGATATCGGCTCTCCCGCTTCGGGTGGCGGCAAAGCCGGCAAGTTCACCAACGAGGCGGGCTTCCTTAGCTACTACGAGGTGTGCTCCTTCCTGGCTGCAGACAACACAACTCTCGTCTGGGATTCGGAGCAGCAGGTGCCCTTCGCCTACCGAGGCAACCAGTGGGTCGGCTTCGATGACGAGCGTTCGCTCAAAACTAAGGTAAGCTTAAGATATTCATAAACTCGAAACATCGAGAGTTGTGTCAATATTGTTGTCATGATTTTTACAAGTATTGTCCAAAAAGTCCTCGGGATCTAAAATCGGATGAGTTTTGACAAAGTTATGGCAGTTTGAAGTCTGGAAAGGGGTTTTTTTTAGGGACTTGGGAGCTCTCATGTCAGGATTGTTGTTATGATTTTTGGCATCAAATCCGAAAATTGAAAGTTTTTGAACTTTGAATGTAGGATTATTGTAGAGGACAAATAGTGTCCAAAAAGTCATCGGGATCTAAAATCGGATGAGTTTTGACAAAGTTATGGCAGTTTAAAGTCTAGAAAGGGGTTTTTTGTAGGGACTTTAGAGCTCTCATGTCAGGATTGTTGTTATGATTTTTGACATCAAATCCGAAAATTGAAAGTTTTTGAACTTTGAATGTAGGATTATTGTTGTGGACAAGTATTGTCCAAAAAGTCCTCGGGATCTAAAATCGGATGAGTTTTGACAAAGTTATGGCAGTTTGAAGTCTGGAAAGGGGTTTTTTGTAGGGACTTGGGAGCTCTCATGTCAGGATTGTTGTTATGATTTTTGACATCAAATCCGAAAATTTAAAGTTTTTGAACTTTGAATGTAGGATTATTGTTGTGGACAAGTATTGTCCAAAAAGTCCTCGGGATCTAAAATCGGATGAGTTTTGACAAAGTTATGGCAGTTTAAAGTCTGGAAAGGGATTTTTTAGGGTCATGTTAGGATTGTTGCTATGATTTTTGACATCAAATCCGAAAATTGAAAGTTTTTCTACTTTAAATGTAGGATTATTGTTGTGGACAAGTATTGTCCAAAAAGTCCTCGGGATCTAAAATCGGATGAGTTTTGACAAAGCTATGACAGTTTGAAGTCTGGAAAGGAGTTTTTTTGAGGGACTTGGGAGCTCTCATGTCAGGATTGTTGTTATGATTTTTGACATCAAATCCGAAAATTGAAAGTTTTTGAACTTTGAATGTAGGATTACTGTTGTGGACAAGTATTGTCCAAAAAGTCCTCGGGATCTAAAATCGGATGAGTTTTGACAAAGTTATGGCAGTTTGAAGTCTGGAAAGGGTTTTTTTTAGGGACTTTAGAGCTCTCATGTCAGGATTGTTGCTATCGTTTTTGACATCAAATCCGAAAATTGAAAGTTTTTGAACTTTGAATGTAGGATTATTGTTGTGGACAAGTATTGTCCAAAAAGTCCTCGGGATCTAAAATCGGATGAGTTTTGACAAAGTTATGGCAGATTAAAGTCTGGAAAGGGATTTTTTAGGGTCATGTTAGGATTGTTGCTATGATTTTTGACATCAAATCCGAAAATTGAAAGTTTTTCTACTTTAAATGTAGGATTATTGTTGTGGACAAGTATTGTGCAAAAAGTCCTCGGGATCTAAAATCGGATGAGTTTTGACAAAGCTATGGCAGTTTGAAGTCTGGAAAGGGGTTTTTTTAGGGACTTGGGAGCTCTCATGTCAGGATTGTTGTTATGATTTTTGACATCAAATCCGAAAATTGAAAGTTTTTGAACTTTGAATGTAGGATTATTGTTGTGGACAAGTATTGTCCAAAAAGTCCTCGGGATCTTAAATCGGATGAGTTTTGACAAAGTTATGGCAGTTTGAAGTCTGGAAAGGGGTTTTTTGTAGGGACTTGGGAGCTCTTGTTGTTATGATTTTTGACATCAAATCCGAAAATTGAAAGTTTTTGAACTTTGAATGTAGGATTATTGTTGTGGACAAGTATTGTCCAAAAAGTCCTCGGGATCTAAAATCGGATGAGTTTTGACAAAGTTATGGCAGTTTAAAGTCTGGAAAGGGATTTTTTAGGGTCATGTTAGGATTGTTGCTATGATTTTTGACATCAAATCCAAAAATTGAAAGTTTTTCTACTTTAAATGTAGGATTATTGTTGTGGACAAGTATTGTCCAAAAAGTCCTCGGGATCTAAAATCGGATGAGTTTTGACAAAGCTATGACAGTTTGAAGTCTGGAAAGGAGTTTTTTTGAGGGACTTGGGAGCTCTCATGTCAGGATTGTTGTTATGATTTTTGACATCAAATCCGAAAATTGAAAGTTTTTGAACTTTGAATGTAGGATTACTGTTGTGGACAAGTATTGTCCAAAAAGTCCTCGGGATCTAAAATCGGATGAGTTTTGACAAAGTTATGGCAGTTTGAAGTCTGGAAAGGGTTTTTTTTAGGGACTTTAGAGCTCTCATGTCAGGATTGTTGCTATGATTTTTGACATCAAATCCGAAAATTGAAAGTTTTTCTACTTTGAATGTAGGATTATTGTTGTGGACAAGTATTGTCCAAAAAGTCCTCGGGATCTAAAATCGGATGAGTTTTGACAAAGTTATGGCAGTTTAAAGTCTAGAAAGGGATTTTTTAGGGTCATGTTAGGATTGTTGATATGATTTTTGACATCAAATCCGAAAATTGAAAGTTTTTCTACTTTGAATGTAGGATTATTGTTGTGGACAAGTATTGTCCAAAAAGTCCTCGGGATCTAAAATCGGATGAGTTTTGACAAAGTTATGGCAGTTTGAAGTCTGGAAATGGATTTTTTGTAGGGACTTGGGAGCTCTCATGTCAGGATTGTTGTTATGATTTTTGACATCAAATCCGAAAATTGAAAGTTTTTGAACTTTGAATGTAGGATTATTGTTGTGGACAAGTATTGTCCAAAAAGTCCTCGGCATCTAAAATCGGATGAGTTTTGACAAAGTTATGGCAGTTTGAAGTCTGGAAAGGGTTTTTTTTTAGGGACTTTAGAGCTCTCATGTCAGGATTGTTGTTATGATTTTTGACATCAAATCCGAAAATTGAAAGTTATTCTTCTTTGCATGTAGGATTATTGTAGAGGACAAATAGTGTCCAAAAAGACCTCGGAATCGACAATCGGATGAGTTTTGACAAAGTTATGGCAGTTTGAAGTCTGGAAAGGGGTTTTTTTTAGGGACTTGGGAGCTCTCATGTCAGGATTGTTGTTATGATTTTTGACATCAAATCCGAAAATTGAAAGTTTTTGAACTTTGAATGTAGGATTATTGTTGTGGACAAGTATTGTCCAAAAAGTCCTCGGGATCTAAAATCGGATGAGTTTTGACAAAGTTATGGCAGTTTAAAGTCTGGAAAGGGGTTTTTTTTAGGGACTTGGGAGCTCTCATGTCAGGATTGTTGTTATGATTTTTGACATCAAATCCGAAAATTGAAAGTTTTTGAACTTTGAATGTAGGATTATTGTTGTGGACAAGTATTGTCCAAAAAGTCCTCGGGATCTAAAATCGGATGAGTTTTGACAAAGTTATGGCAGTTTAAAGTCTGGAAAGGGATTTTTTAGGGTCATGTTAGGATTGTTGCTATGATTTTTGACATCAAATCCGAAAATTGAAAGTTTTTCTACTTGAAATGTAGGATTATTGTTGTGGACAAGTATTGTCCAAAAAGTCCTCGGGATCTAAAATCGGATGAGTTTTGACAAAGCTATGACAGTTTGAAGTCAGGAAAGGAGTTTTTTTGAGGGACTTGGGAGCTCTCATGTCAGGATTGTTGTTATGATTTTTGACATCAAATCCGAAAATTGAAAGTTTTTGAACTTTGAATGTATGATTACTGTTGTGGACAAGTATTGTCCAAAAAGTCCTCGGGATCTAAAATCGGATGAGTTTTGACAAAGTTATGGCAGTTTGAAGTCTGGAAAGGGTTTTTTTTAGGGACTTTAGAGCTCTCATGTCAGGATTGTTGCTATGATTTTTGACATCAAATCCGAAAATTGAAAGTTTTTCTACTTTGAATGTAGGATTATTGTTGTGGACAAGTATTGTCCAAAAAGTCCTCGGGATCTAAAATCGGATGAGTTTTGACAAAGTTATGGCAGTTTAAAGTCTAGAAAGGGATTTTTTAGGGTCATGTTAGGATTGTTGATGTGATTTTTGACATCAAATCCGAAAATTGAAAGTTTTTTTTTCTTTGAATGTAGGATTATTGTTGTGGACAAGTATTGTCCAAAAAGTCCTCGGAATCGACAACCGGATGAGATTTGACAAAGTTATGGCAGTTTGAAGTCTGGAAAGGGTTTTTTTAGGGACTTTAGAGCTCTCATGTCAGGATTGTTGTTATGATTTTTGACATCAAATCCGAAAATTGAAAGTTTTTGAACTTTGAATGTAGGATTATTGTTGTGGACAAGTATTGTCCAAAAAGTCCTCGGCATCTAAAATCGGATGAGTTTTGACAAAGTTATGGCAGTTTGAAGTCTGGAAAGGGGTTTTTTTTAGGGACTTAGGAGCTCTCATGTCAGGATTGTTGTTATGATTTTTGACATCAAATCCGAAAATTGAAAGTTTTTCTACTTTGAATGTAGGATTATTGTTGTGGACAAGTATTGTCCAAAAAGTCCTCGGGATCTAAAATCGGATGAGTTTTGACAAAGTTATGGCAGTTTAAAGTCTAGAAAGGGATTTTTTAGGGTCATGTTAGGATTGTTGATGTGATTTTTGACATCAAATCCGAAAATTGAAAGTTTTTTTTTTCTTTGAATGTAGGATTATTGTTGTGGACAAGTATTGTCCAAAAAGTCCTCGGAATCGACAACCGGATGAGATTTGACAAAGTTATGGCAGTTTGAAGTCTGGAAAGGGTTTTTTTAGGGACTTTAGAGCTCTCATGTCAGGATTGTTGTTATGATTTTTGACATCAAATCCGAAAATTGAAAGTTTTTGAACTTTGAATGTAGGATTATTGTTGTGGACAAGTGTTGGCCAAAAATTCATCGGGATCTAAAATCGGATGAGTTTTGACAAAGTTATGGCAGTTTGAAGTCTGGAAATGGATTTTTAAGGGACTTTAGAATATTTAAAGATATCACTGCGATATAGGTAAAAATTTTGATATGTTTTAAATTTATTCTTTACTTACCAGACGGAATGGCTGAAGGAGCAAGGCTTTGGCGGAATTATGGTCTGGTCAATTGATATGGACGACTTTTCGGGTCGCTGCGGCAACGGTAAATATCCACTGTTAAATGCCTTAAGCGATGAGCTCAAGGACTACAAGGTCGCACTGGAATTCGATGGACCCTACGAGTCCCATGGACCACGAGGCGCCTACACCACGAAAGATCGTAAGTTTTATGCGGAAATAACAGAGATTCGATAGACTTATCCATTGTTACTTGTCCACATGCAGCACATGATGTCACCTGCGCGGAGGAGGAAGGCCACATAAGCTACCACAAGGATTGGGCTGACTGCACGCACTACTACATGTGCGAGGGCGAGCGCAAGCATCACATGCCATGTCCAGCCAACCTGGTCTTCAATCCCCAAGAGAACGTCTGCGATTGGCCCGAGAATGTTGAGGGCTGCCACGCGCCAACAGAGGCGCCTGCCTAAGCCTGCCTGAGATAGAGAGCGAAGCGAAAAGGGATTTAGGAGCTTTGTGAGGGTCCTGTTGGGCCCTTTCAAGTTGTTAATACATACATACATTATTAAATGATGCCCCTACTTTAGATTTAGTTTGAATGCGAAACTGCCACGAAATTCTTTTGCTGCCTTTTCCCGCCCTACAACTAACGCGAAAATACTCAAAAACTTTGCTCAAGTTCATCTGAATTTTTTGTACTAAATATAAGTTTAATTAAAGCTTAAGTTTAAGTAGTTTATATGATTTAGCTAAAAGGATTGCACAATTATTTAGTTGCTACCAAGAAAAACACAAAAACAAACACTAAACTCACATCTTTCGCCCTAGCCCAACAGCTTTCGAATTTCCCTTCGATTCGAATTCGAGAAACCTTAAAAAACGAAAAACAAAGGGTATATAGAAGCGGCCGAACTTTTATATATTTAACTGTGATAACCACATAAGAAACAACCACCATCAAGCGCAACAAATTTGTACCCCAAACAAAAATAGTTCTATTAAAATTTTTACATATTAATTAATCAGTTAAAATTTAAATTTTTAAATAAAGTTTTAAATTTTAACTGACTTTAGGTATCATTGCTGCTGTCCAAATGCAAAATGTTGGCTAATTTTTCAATCAAAGTACCAGGCAAACAGAAATTGCAGCAGGTCGATACTTTTTTTTAATTCAAACTTTAACTGCCAACTCAACTGTCAGTTAAAATTTAAATTTTTAAATAAAGTTTTAAATTTTAACTGACTTTAGGCATCATTGCTGCTGTCCAAATGCAAAATTTTGTCTCATTTTTCGATCAAAGTACCAGGCGAACAGAAATCAGCAGTAGGTCGATGATTTTTATGAAAAAATAATTGAACTGGCAGTTAAAATTTAAATCTGTATTTAAAAATTTAAATTTTAACTGACTTCAGGCATCATTGCTGCTGTCCAAATGCAAAATTTTGTCTCATTTTTTGATCAAAGTACCAGGCGAACAGAAATCAGCAGTAGGTCGATGATTTTTATGAAAAAATAATTGAACTGGCAGTTAAAATTTAAATCTGTATTTAAAAATTTAAATTTTAACTGACTTCAGGCATCATTGCTGCTGTCCAAATGCAAAATTTTGTCTCATTTTTCGATCAAAGTACCAGGCGAACAGAAATCAGCAGTAGGTCGATGATTTTTATGAAAAAATAATTGAACTGGCAGTTAAAATTTAAATCTGTATTTAAAAATTTAAATTTTAACTGACTTTAGGCATCATTGCTGCTGTCCAAATGCAAAATTTTGTCTCATTTTTCGATCAAAGTACCAGGCGAACAGAAATCAGCAGTAGGTCGATGATTTTTATGAAAAAATAATTGAACTGGCAGTTAAAATTTAAATCTGTATTTAAAAATTTAAATTTTAACTGACTTCAGGCATCATTGCTGCTGTCCAAATGCAAAATTTTGTCTCATATTTCGATCAAAGTACCAAGCGAACAGAAATCAGCAGCAGGTCGATGATTTTTATGAAAAAGTAATTGAACTGGCAGTTAAAATTTAAATCTGTATTTAAAAATTTAAATTTTAACTGACTTCAGGCATCATTGCTGCTGTCCAAATGCACTATTTTGGCTAATTTTTCGATCAAAGTACCAGGCGAACAGAAATCAGCAGTAGGTCGATGATTTTTATGAAAAAATAATTGAACTGGCAGTTAAAATTTAAATCTGTATTTAAAAATTTAAATTTTAACTGACTTTAGGCATCATTGCTGCTGTCCAAATGCACAATTTTGGCTAATTTTTCGATCAAAGTACCAGGCGAACAGAAATCAGCAGTAGGTCGATGATTTTTATGAAAAAATAATTGAACTGGCAGTTAAAATTTAAATCTGTATTTAAAAATTTAAATTTTAACTGACTTCAGGCATCATTGCTGCTGTCCAAATGCAAAATTTTGTCTCATTTTTCGATCAAAGTACCAGGCGAACAGAAATCAGCAGTAGGTCGATGATTTTTATGAAAAAATAATTGAACTGGCACTTAAAATTTAAATCTGTATTTAAAAATTTAAATTTTAACTGACTTTAGGCATCATTGCTGCTGTTCAAATGCACAATTTTGGCTAATTTTTCGATCAAAGTACCAGGCGAACAGAAATCAGCAGTAGGTCGATGATTTTTATGAAAAAATAATTGAACTGGCAGTTAAAATTTAAATCTGTATTTAAAAATTTAAATTTTAACTGACTTTAGGCATCATTGCTGCTGTCCAAATGCACAATTTTGGCTAATTTTTCGATCAAAGTACCAAGCGAACAGAAATCAGCAGCAGGTCGATGATTTTTATGAAAAAGTAATTGAACTGGCAGTTAAAATTTAAATCTGTATTTAAAAATTTAAATTTTAACTGACTTCAGGCATCATTGCTGCTGTCCAAATGCACTATTTTGGCTAATTTTTCGATCAAAGTACCAGGCGAACAGAAATCAGCAGTAGGTCGATGATTTTTATGAAAAAATAATTGAACTGGCAGTTAAAATTTAAATCTGTATTTAAAAATTTTAGTTTTAACGGACGGGTGAGTTTCATTGCATCTTTCAGGCTGAACGTTCAGTTGAAATTTAAAAATTTGAACTTCAACTGAAAGTTGAGTTTCCTTACATACTTTCAGGCTGCATTTTTAAGTTAGTAGGCAGTTAAAGTTTGAATTTTAAAAAATCGACCTGCTGCTGATTTCTGTTCGCCTGGTACTCCGAGCTGCATGACCAGCATATTTTTGTGACTTTTGAAAACGAAAAAATTATACCGCACCCCCCCCCCCCCCCGCTCCCGCGGAACAAATTGCAAATTGCTAAAATTCGTAGCTTCCACAATTTAAGAGCTAGATCCACCAAATTTGGAACATAGATTACTGGTGACCGACTCTACAGATTGAACTAAAGGTTTTCCGAATAAAACATCATTGCATTCCATTTAAATATTTATGTATTTTATTTAGTTTTATATTTATTACATACATTGAGCTCTCTCATATATATCATTTATTTATGTTTTTTTTTGCTTGTCGGATTTCATTATTTATGGTTTATTTTTGTGTTTTTTTTTTGTACGTTTTTTTCTTTATTTCTTTCTTTTTTGTGTGTTTTTCATGTTTGCCTTTATGTTTAGGTTTATAATTTCGTTTTAGATATCGATCCTACTTAATTTGTATAGTCTTAAGCATTTAGTTAATATAATTCTTCTCGTCGTGGGTGAAATGTGTTTACGTGTGTGTTTATATTGCCTTGTACGTTTAAGCTAACGACGACTACATTGGTAATATTGATAATATACGATACAAGCCGATCTATAGCAGCTATCTCGCTCTCTCCTTCTTCTTCATTTTTTCATATTTCTATAAATGTAATGTAATGCACCTGTGTGTGGGTTTTATTTGTTGCTATTGCTATTTCATTCAGCCAACGTCTCTCTCTCTCTCTCTCTCATCTCATCAGAGTTCCTTCTGATCTTAACGAGTCCAAAAAGGTATACAAGTCAAAGATCGGACTTATTTTGGCCGAGATATGCAAGTGTAAAGCTAAAAAAAAATGGAATTTTTTTGTTAATCCTGAAAATAATGTTACATGGTCATCTTTGAATGCTCATAACTCGGGTATTTGATGTCGGATTATGGAAATTTAAACCGTTTTAGACTCGTGGAAGTGTACATAATAAAATGTAACTTCAAGTTTTTGTTTTTATTTTCATATTTTTAGCAGAAATAGTGATGTTACTTACCCCTTGTCATTTTTGGCAAAAAATGAATTTTCTGACATGTCCATTTTTAAATGCCAATTGATAGTCCTGGTTCTTACGAGTCCAAAAGGGTATACCACTCAAAGATCAGACTTATTTTGGCCGAGATATTTACTAGGATATACATTACCATTACATTCATAATTCTTAATACACTCGACTTGACTATTGATAGTGATCAAAAATATATATGCTTAATGGGGTCGGGAGATGCCCGTTACATACTTTTGCATAAATGGGATCAGGGTTTAAAAATCCAACACGAGAGTTGTAAATTTCAAAATTTAACTATTTAATTTGTACTATACGTTGTAAATATTTAGTTAAAAATAAACACTTTCACAAATAATTAAATTGTACATTTATTGATTACGGCCCGATTTTGCAATCAGGCTCTAGCAAAAATTATTTTAGACTCATTAGAGTGCTCCTCTCCACGGAAATCTTTAGTAAAAGGCGAAAGATTTATTCGACAACTGAAGAGAAGCCAGAGTAACTAAATACCACACTTTACACTCTGTACCATGCATTCAGTGTCAGAACTACTTGAGAATTATAATTCGCTTGACTGAAAAAAAGTTAACGTATTTATTGCATACTCAAGGGGGCAGCAAAAACCACCACCGAAAATGGGTTGTTCTTCGACTGCGCATGAGTCGCAAAATGGAAATTGTAATGCTGCAATATAATGATTCACAACTGGTTCAAGCTGGATGCGGATGAGTATTGAGTAAAATAACGGTATCAAGTTATCGCTTCTCGGCCTTATGGCTAAGATCAAAGTGTAGTATCTGTTCTTATCAGCTTAACATCTGATAGATCCTCCATCGGAGGACAACAAATGTTAAACTGATTTTTGGAATTAGACGGAGTGCTAGGAGCTTGCTCCACCTCTGTCACGGGTTGGCCTGGTATTGCAGTACCGCCAGGACTTCGGCCCAACTGAATAATTAATGTAAATTTTAAAGACTAAGTAGCAAATAGTAATATAATATTGACATCTGTTGACTCATGACTTGGGTATTTCATGTTGTATCGTGGAAGACTTACGTTTTATAACTCCTGAGCATTTTGACTTAAGAACTAAGCACATTTTGGATTAACCAACTTTACACAAAGCTTAAATTAGAACTATACTCCAAAGGCTTTGTTTAAACATTTTATTATTTTTTTGTATCGGTTTTTCTCAAAAAGTTTTCTTTTACATTTTGTTTTTGTAGGTTTTCTCGTTTGTTTTTTCTTTAATGATAAAATTTATAACTAATTAATTAGTCTTACTTTGAAGTACACAATAACTTAGTAAAGAAAAGTACGCGTATGCAATTTGCTTGACAAACAGAAAGAGAGTAGAAAAAAAGAGTACACAAAAATATCAAGTAGAAAAGGAAAAAATTGAAAAATTGGTGTAAACAAAAGTCAACAAAACAACGATTAAGTTTGGGATGTCGTGTAAAAGTTTCTACAACAAAATATAGGTGTATAAATACAGATAGTACAGGAAAAAGCGATCCACCGCACTAGCTGAGCATCCAGCCGAAATTACTTGTTACATTAATAAACGATTTGAATCTCTTAAGGATTAGACATACATAAATCATATCATATTATGTTTACAAAAGTTCTATGACATTTTTCCTGGTGGTTTTTGAGTGGTTGTTGAAGCCATTATATTGGATTTAAATCGGTTTCGTGATATGCGGACGCGCAGGCGCAACGCGACTTTCTAGCTTTTAAAATAATATATACATATCCATATATATATATTGACAGACTTTTAAGTATTTTCTTGCTTGTTCTTGTTCTTGTACTTGCATTTTTGGAGCGTGCAAAATAATGGTATGTGTATATAGGTATGTATGTTAGTGTGTGTATATGTGTAAAACAAAATAATTTGAAACATTAAAAAATATTGCAATCTCAAAGACCGAAGATCATCCTGAGTTGTAAATATAAAAAAAGATATATGTATATATGTACATATCACGCTGTGTGGCCGAGACGATTTCGTTACTTCTTTGTTTGTTATATTGTATTATGTTTTGAGCAACTTGCCAAGTCGCGCTGTGCGTCGCTTTGCATGTTCTTCATGTTCATCATTATCATTATCATTATAATTATCATCATCATCATTATCAATTTCTTGTTTCGTTTCTTATTACAACAATTTTATACTTTTTACAAATACATAGTTTCATTTTCAATTCATCTGTTTAAATGGTTTTTTAAAAAATATTTCGCTATAAAAATATTAGTTGAAAAATAAGAAATTGTTATTTTCTTCATCGTTTTGGTTTGTTGTTTGTTGTTGGTTGTTTGTGTTGTAGTTGTTGTTGTTGCTGGTGTTTGGGGATAGGGGCAGGCGCTCAGACAATGCTTTAAATTTAAACATTTGTTGTGGTTCCTTGTTCACTTGTTTTTTTTACGATTTACGATTTCTTTTCATTTTGTTGTTGCTCAACATTTTCGCACTGCACATTTTCGTTTGTTTTATTTTACATTTTTTTTGTTTTCTTTTAGACTTTTCAATACATATAAATACTTTCTTTCTTCCTCTTCATCATTTAGCTCTGTAAAAATAGATCAACTTTTTGCTTTTTCGTACTTTTTTGTTTGTGTTTCGTTTTTTTTTGTTTTAACAAATTTTGCAAGTTTTTTTTTTGGTTTTTTTTAGTTTTTTTTTCTTTTGTTTACATTTTTTTTTGTTCTTGTATATTTTGCGTTTTTTATCGTTTTTTTTGGAGAGATTTCGTTTTCAAAAAGTTGTTGCTCCTTTTCTGTTTGTTGTTGTTGGTTTATTTTTTGTTGCTGTTGTTTTGTGTAAGTTTAAATGCCTAAAATGTAGTTAAGAGCTAACATAACATTGGATATCAGTTGTTTTTTCATTTTTATCATAATCTTTTTGCTTGGCTTAACAATATAAATCTGCGTATGTAGTTGATTTTTATTATTTATTTTTAATTTTTGTTTTTGTTTGTGTTTTCTTTATCTTTTTATATTTATATGCTTCATCTCTTATTTAGTCGGCATGCGCCAAAATGTCTTAGTTATAATGAATGTTTCTCTTATATCTTAAACCATTTAATCGTACTTGCTTGTGGTCGAGTATGGGAGAAGGGGCAAAGGATTTGGGGGGGAGGTGGACTGGGGTGACAGGGGCGAGGGCGTGGCTAAGTGAGCTGCGCGTGTTTGTTGTTGTTATTTTTATTGTTTGCAATTTTCGATTCCATATTGTTTTTGAGGTGCTCAGTTGGCCGCATTCGACATCAGTTCGGAGAATGCGTTCTCCAGACAATTCTTGAGTTCAGCATAGGAGACAATTAGTACCGATTGCTCATCGCGTGACATCAGTTGCACCTGGAGGGCCGATGGATAGTTCGGATTAATCCTTGCACTAAGATTACAATGTAATGTTACTTACGCGCTCGATAGAGCCAGCGTCCAGCTTGTTGAGGCATTGTACGATGTGTGCGTGATCCAGCCAGGGTCGGCCATCTTCGGTGACGGAATGAAATAGAAAATCACGGAATAATTTCAGCATATATCTATCACCAGTCTCTGACCAAGTGCAGTCCAAGTTGAAGCTGTCAAAAGATAGAATGTCACATAAGTCTAAGCGGCGATAGGAGCGATAATATATTTGGTAACCTACTCGGGTCGTTCATTGATGCTGTTCAGTTTAACTAAAATGCGATAGAGGCGACCGTTCTCCATTTCTTTGGCCAGCTCGTCCTCCTGCATGTCAACCTGGGCCTGCAGCGCGTCCAGCTGCGTATAGAAGCGTGCGCCAATCATTGGCATCAGATCCGTTACAGAGCGGCGGTTATTCGCGGTGAAGAGGTAACTGGGGATATGTAATACAATTAACTACAGTTTCAAGTCGTCTCCTAATTGGGCTGCTTACACAATAAAATTGCGTAGATCGGTGGAGTAGTTTCTGGTTACCATATCAATGCTGGACTGCACATTATCACGCTGCACGGACTGCAGACAGCGACAAGCCAGCGCTAATACTAAGCGTCCCAGTGCGGTAAGATCGTCCTGCAAAACGAGGTGAGTTATTCAGAATTCCCATATGGATGAGCATAATGTTTGCTTACCTGCTGATGCATGTTGACCATTGCCAAAGGATTTGCCGCATTGGGATCGAATTGCGTGATATCTGAGATGCAGCAGGAGCTGAAGCGCACACGTTTCCCGGTCACAATGATCTTTGTGGGATCCAGTATTCTATGACAGTAAATAATACATCACATTAGCAAGCGTTTATAGCGTTTATGTATATGTATTTCTCTTGTATACTCACTTGCAGGCCAGACCCGCTTGGTGAATGGCCCTCAGGCCCGCGGTCAGCTGCATTATGATCGACCAAATTGTCGACTCGGGCAGCAGTGGTCCGTTATTTGTGCGCTGCATGTTGCTCTTATGACTACAACAATCGAAATGTGGGTTAGTTTTGTGCGGTTGCTTTGCTTGCAACTCAACTCAACTCACCTGAAGGGGCGTGCCTCGCCTTGGAATGGATCTGTGTAGCCGTTGGTCTCGGGCGCTGGCGTAAAGTATTTGGCTAGCAATGTCTGTGAGCCGGGATAGTAGTCGTACACTAATACTAAGGCTGTAAACGAGATAACGTGTGATATTAGTACAGATTTGAGGTATTTTGTATCGATATAGTGACCAGAACTTACAGTTATCACCGAATGCTTTTGTCGTGAACACCTCGCGCAGCTGGACGACATTCGTGTGCTGCAGCTTCTTCCACATCTCCACGAGCGTCATACATTTTGTGGACTGCAAACGAAAGCCTGCAAAGCAAGTGAGCGTTTAAGTATGTTACTTCTTTTTGGAGGATTTTGACATCAATCTCACCGTGTAATCTTCTCAGGCAGTACTTGAACCCTGTGCTGTTGTGCGTGGCTCGATACGTGCTCGCCGGCAACGTCAGTTTGGTGTGCATCGCTTGCGCCGGCGGCTCCAGTGGATAGAGTGCATGGTAGTTGTCCACCTCGAGGGGTAGAGCATGCTGTGCCGCCTCCGCTGCGTCCATGATCAGATTGCAAATCTCGTTGCGGGCAAGAACATCGGTGCGCATCTCGTCGGGCATGAAGAACGCAGATTCCAGTTGCGTCTTTGGCTGCATGGCAATCACATTCGAAGCGGGCCCCGGATACACATGACCCGCATACATCATCTGCGACGGCACTGCGTTCAGTGGCGCCACGGCGTTGACAACGCCATGGTGGGCCGGATGCGCCGGATGTGCGGCATCCACCACCACCGAATTGACCACCGGCTGGTTATTCTGTGCATTGGAAGTGGGATAAAAGTAGATGGTGCCGCCAACGTTTTCCTGTTGAGCAAAATACATCAAAAGATTAGTCGAAAGCACGCAGCAGAAATAACGGAAGATCTTACCTGATGTACGCTCGCCGGCAATGTTGTGGGTATGGGCGAGGCGCCGTGTGGGGTCATGCCGTGTGGCGGCGATTTCTCGCCGCCGATGAGTGCTGCTGTTGGCGACTCCTGGCGCATCATTGCGTTGCGCGCCTTGAGCGGCGTCTGGGCGGACATGCTGCTCACGAATGGCGCTGCAGCGGGATTCGGTGGTGCGCCGCCGCCAATAATTGCAATTGGCGCCGATGTGGCAGTCCCTGATTCATTCACCAGTGACGATTGTTGTTGCTGTTGTTTCTGCTGCTGCTGCTGCTGTTGCTGCTGCTGTTGTTGTTGTTGTTGTTGCGCAATGGTAACACTGGCAACGGAGGCGGTTTTTTGCATGGATAGCATTGAGGTGGAGTTGCTGCCATTTACCGTTTTACTTATGGTCACGGATGCAGTGGCAACCGAGGATGTGGAAACGGGCGCCGTGGCTGAGGCAACGGCGGCGGCGGCTGCGGCGGCAGCTGCTGTTAACCCATTGACGCCGTTTAGGCCATTATTCAGGTGATATGGTGTGTAAAAATTGGTAGACGAATTGATGCGCGTTGGAATGAATTCGGGCGATTGTGGCGTTACCTATTGAATGATTCAAGCAAAGCCATTTTTTATAAGACTTTCAAATATAATCTACAAGAAATCAACAGAATACGCACTCAATTGAATTAACTAAAGGGGGGAAAATGTGGGTGGTTGGGTTGGGTTGGTTTGATTTGGTATGCTAACTAACATGAGGGCGGGCGGCGGGGCGAGGGCGGCGGGTTCACTACTTATTGTTGCCTGTGGCTTGTGTTTTACCTGAGACTTTTTATTAACTGCTAGGGACGCGTCCAGGTTAAGTAGTGAGAACCCATTAATGTTACTGTTAGCGTTACCATTAATGTTAACGTTAACATTACCGTTATTCAGCCCATAGCCCGTCGCTGTTGCAACATTCTGACGATTCTGTCATCAGAGAAAGACAGTGAAGAAAGAGACAGCATGCGAAGAGACAGATAGAGAGAGAGAGAGAGAGATTGTATAACATAAAAGATAGAATACGAGCAGAGATTGCTATTTTTTCAATCTGTATACTATAAATATATTAAAACTTTCAGGGCTTACAAAATTTGTGCTTTTGATTTTTGAACAGATTAGAGTAGCAGTATATTTACAGTAAAAGCTGGGATCTGGCGAAAATATGGTACTAATTATTACATTATCAAATAAATAGGGATGCGTGCCGTAAAATAATATAGAATCAGTATTTATATTAAACAGAAAATGCCACAAAAAAAAGTGTTTTAAAAGAGAAACATAACAAATTAATTCAGTTTGCACATTTCTTTCTCAGATTAGCTGTCAAAAACGTTGAGTCGAAAACATTTGTCTATTTTCTGGGAATTCATGATCTTTTAGATCTTGCATATAGGCCAATCTGTGGAAATACCAATGTGTCATACACATACATATATATGTCGGTTTTATCTTATCTGCAATTAAATGACAAAATGATGCTTCGCCAAACAGCAACAATTAGAGTACAATTAGCGTACCGGGCAGAAACTTCGCAATTGAATCTTAACATTTGTTGTGTTAATGAATCTGATAATTAAATTTGCATTAACAGCATTGCCTCTTAATTACTTTCGTATATTAAGTTTTAAGCAATTCGTTCGATCTGTAGCGATCTCAATTATTACGGAATTAATTAGGCCGACATTTTGATATGATCATCATTTTGCATTTTGCATTTAGCATTTTGCACTTGTGCTTCGTCACAATTTTTATTATGTATGCATTAATTTTGTTTTACTTTCATTTCTATATCTTTGCTTCGATGACAATAAAACAAAAAGTAAAAATCCATGCATGAACACAAATTATTGTTATTGCTTGTATCTTTTATGTATGTATGTATGTATGTATATTCACAGATACAATTGAGTACATACATATGTATATGTATGTGTTTAAATGCCAATTTATATGTACATATGGCTGATAGGCTCAAAAAGTCGGTCAAGTATACAAGTATATGTATTTTCAATGAATATATATATATATATACAGACACACTGCGTATGGACTTATAGATTGAAATTAAATGGTTTCAAGCAAATTGAGTGAAAACAAATACATGCAGCATAATTAAATATGCAATCTGACTGACAAGCAGCAAAACAAACTTCAGCTGTTAATTAAACAGCTGTTGTCTGTCTGCATGGGCGGGGGCGAAGGAGGTGTGGTCAAATGTTAAGCCGCCTACTCAAATTCAGTTTTACATGCCTGTAAGTCACGCGACTCGCAAACTGTCACGTCATACGCGCGCGCGCATGTCAAACTGTGCGTTAAACAAAATGTATACAAAATAGTAGTAATAATAAAAACAAGAATAACAACAATACAACTTACCATATAAGTGGCGAGTTTACTCTCAGACGGTATACCATTTGAAGGTGAAAAGAAAATTGGATCCATAGCAGCCGTATCTGTAAGGGAGATAGAGAGCGAGAGCGAGAGAGAGAGGTATATATTAGACAAAATATATAGTATGATTAGAAATCAATTAAACAAACATCAACAAGAATTTTGATGGCTGGTCTGTGTGTGTGTGTGTGTGTGTGAGAGAGAGAGAGAGCGAGCCAGCGAAAGAGAGAGAAAGCAGCGACTGCAGCGTTTTGTTGATTTATATATTTATTTTCTTGTTTTTGTTTTTGTTTTTTTGTTTTGTTTTGTCGCCGCTATCGATAAAACGATAACGCGCGCGCTTATTTTTGGAGCACATACAAAAGCTGTTGCTGTTGTTGTTGTTGTTGTTGCTCTTTGCTTTTTAGAGTGTGTAAATAAAAGCAAGACGCAATTTGCCTGGCGAATAACAAAGCACGCAAAAAATGTTAATGACAAAAAACAACAAACTGTGAAATTTGCTCCGCCGACGGAAAAGGTGCGATGCAAGAAAGAAAAAACAATTCTTTTCACCTATGCAGATATTTACATACACCCATACATACATACATATGTACAAACATATATTTAGGAAATGCCGTCGTCATGACTAATTGGAGTTATTTAGCCTGTGACTGTAAAACTATTTAAAATGTGGATGTTGTTTCTCTATATGCACTTGTGGAACGAAAGTCGCAGCAGAGAAAAGTAAAATACAATTTCGAAAAGCAGAAATAAATTCTTGCGTGCTTGCTGAGGGGTGGTGAAAGGGGGGGGGGGGGGCATGAAATGGGCCAATGCCTTTTTGGCAGCGCAAATACAAAACGAAAAAAACCCCAAAAAGTAAGAATGTATAAGATTAAAGTTCATTACTACCAAATACCCTGTGATATGTGAATTATATATTTAGCAAAATAAATGCAATTTTCTGAATTGATCAAAATAAATTGAACAGCTTTAAATAAATGCAGAAAATTGACAAGGAACCAAAATTCGTAAGAACTGGTTCCGTTTTGATTTAGTTCATTTAAATGCACGCATATACCCCGCGCTAAATTGGGCGTATAAACGGTATATAAAAGTGATATTGGCCTTGAAAATATTCGTGCAAAGCAAAGAAACAAATATAAAAAATTTGTTTTATTTTATGTATTTAGCTGTGTTGGCAATCACTTGTGCTTTCTGCCTGCCTGCCGCTTACTTATTTCATTTAACATTTCACATTTCACAAACATATTTAATTAAATGCACGCAAGCTTATAATTTGAGGTGCAACTGTTTGAGAGTCACAAACAGATGCTTAGATCACAATTTGAGCGGCACTTACTTGAGCATGGCCAGTGCCTCTAAAGCTGATGAGAACGAGTTACGTTTACTCGAGCAATGACTCACAAACTATAGTGTACTATGTATGTATATCTGTGTGTAATAGTGAACGTTTTCACTTTACATAAATCGACTGCTACTGGCAGTTTGTTGGCATGACGTCGGCAAAAACAAAAAATAAGAAATAAATGTTGTTGTTGTTGTTGCTGCTGCTCTTTTGCTTTTGCGGTAAAACAGACAGCTGTGTTTTGCTTCAAAGATCACGAACGCGTTCATGAAAACGACACACACACACACACACACACTCACGGGTATAAAAAGAAACTTCAAAAAGGTGTAATAGGGATGGGGGCAGGGGGAGCTGCTGAGCAATCACAATATTATATCGTTATGTCACGTTGTATATACCGTTATGTATTACGCTGCTGTTAAAGCACCGTATGTATGTATGTAAGTGTGTAACGGTATGCAAAGCTTGTCGTAAGCGCAACAATCGCGAGAGACGGAGACGAACTGTGCGGCAGCACAGCGCAAACTCAACTGAGTAGGCAGCCAGTAGGCAGAGGTGTGCGTAAGCAGCCAAGAACAGAGCAGAGCGCAGCACAACACATGACAGCAGAGAGAGCAGAGCAGAGCGCGCGCCTGCAGTAAATGTGAATGAGCGAGCACTGTTACTCTCAAACTGTAATAGACAGGCAGACGAAAGTGGGCGTGAGTGCGTATGTGTGCGTGTGTGTAGATGAGCGATATCAGCTACAGCTGGAAAGTTTCGCTGCGTCTGCCTGTCTGTCAAGCAATAACAAATGCATAACATTTTGTTTACATTTCTGTGTGCTCTTCTCTGCTCTACAGTTTGAGCGGCACACAAGTGCAAATGCATTGACCCTTTCCATGATCATGATACTGTGTTTAGCATTTAGCACCCCATTTGTTTGTCCTCCAAACCGAATGAATTATTCAATATTGCTGTCTATTCGCTCATATGGTATGCATTACAAAAGCTCGTTCTGCGGGTGCTGCATGTTTATTTTCATACACAATATTGTCTATGTGTTTAGTTGCATTGGACATCGGACGTTATCATCTGATAGCTTGTGCATACGGTGCTTATATACTGAGAGGGGCGAGCACGTGTCGCCCATTGTCGCTTGAACTCGTAAAGCCTCTCGGTACAGTGGTCACTCGCCACAGTTTTGAAACACTTGAATTCGGAATTTTCTAATTTTCAAAAAAAAAATATTATCATTGCTTTTTCATTCACTTTACATTTTTATAGAAAAATTATCTTTCAGAAAGTTCACTTATTTGAAAACTTGCGCTATTATTTTTGATCAACCACTGTTAACACATTTAGAGTCGGAAAATGTAATCGCCTATAGCCTTTCAGTAGAACGGCTCCCATTGCTTATCAGCATTATCACTCTGGTTAAATGCCAGCACTTCAAATAACTGGCACTTGCTGTCTCACTCGCACTCGCACACCTGCCACCTTGGGGGCCAAACAATTTATCAATGTTTGTGTTTCATGTAAGTGAGTTACAAAGATCTTAGACAAGAGATGTGTGTTCGTAGAGTACACTCAGAAAGAGCGAGCTTTAAGTCTCAATCAAAGCTCGACTGCCAACTGCCAAAAGTTTTAGTTATCAATTGAGCACTTGAAAATGATTTATTCAAGTATAATACTTATCGAAGATAGTAAAATTTCAATTAAAATGGGTCTTTGGACAAACAATATAAAATATACATTTTTCTATATTTACGAATACTAAGAATACAGTCATACCTCTTTAACGGCCACAATTTCTCGGTAAATTTTGTTAAAATTGAAATTTAGGTATTCTTAAATTTTAAAAAGTCTTTTATTTACTAAGAAAGATTGAAGGCTAAATTCCCGAAAGAGAAAAAAATATATGAAAATGTAGTATGCACTTTCACAAATGAATACAATTTAGATGTCAAATCTTTTTTGAAAATTAAACTTGATAAAAAAAGCAATTCATACTAATTTTGATATAAGCAATAAATAAAGGGTTATCATTTAAATGCAGGGTTTATTTAAAAGGCAAACCATGAAGAAAATGGCATAGAGCTTGGAAATCAGATAAGTTTTGACAAAGTTATGGCAGTTTAAAAATCCCTTTAAAGTAACCTTCAATAGTAAGTTATTCTCCATGACCAAATTATGCAAGTTGTTAGTTAAAATATATGTTTTTTGGTCAGTTTCGTTCTTTAGAAGTTGTTAAGCAATAACATTTTTATAATAAAATGATTTGCCTAATTCCCAGAAGAAGAAAACAAGGTAGCCAAAAAATATGACTTTTGCACACAAATTTCCACATTTCTTTTGTTCTTTTTAGGCAACAACAAACAAAAAACTTGGTCAGAGAACGGTTTACGTTTTTGTATGGTTAGGAGGGCTTTATGATGATGATGATGATAGTGGTGTGATCTCTCGCTCAGTGCATGCATGATATTGACAACGTTGCAAGCTCGGCTCGGCTCAGCTCGGCTCGGCTCGGCTCGGGTTTCGCTGTCGTAAGCCGCCAACGTGACCAAAGACAAGTTTGGTTGGTTTATACTACTGTTGTTGTTGTTGTTGTTGCTGCTGCTGTTAGCGGAGCAACAGTTTTGACCCAATTCGCAGTCGACATTCAGTTCAGTTTGCTGAGCAAACAGCTGTGTAAACGGCGACTCCTATTGAGATTGAGGGCAACAATGGGTTAATCAGCGAGTGCTTAAAAAAAAAGCTCAGCCAAAGTCAACAACAACAACAATTGCAAACTCATTAAATATGTAATTTATGTAGCAATGACAGCAAAACTAAGCCTACTTCGATGAATATTGTTTTAAATGCGTACGATTTCAACAACAACAACAATTCGGTTGTATTTCGACAGCGTAAAGAAAGCTGCGCGTAAAGCGTAGGCGGTTAAGAGTGGTGTGGGTGTGGGTGTGGGGTTGGGCGAGATGGAAAGAAGCGGAAGCGCGAATGGGTAGCGAGGCGCAAAATGATATGCCTACAGAACGACAGACAGACAGACAGAGAGACAGGGGAAAATACAAAAAGAAACCAACAGCAAATACAAAGTTCTATCGCTCTCTTTGTCTCTTGCTGAATCGTTTGTTCTGTGCGCTTCTTCTTCTTGCGCTGCGTTGGCAGAATAAAAAAAAAAACAGAATAACAGCAACAACAACAACAAGAACAAGAACAACGAACGGTCGACGTCCGCTCAATTTCATTTTGATTGATGTGTTTCTGCTTATTCGCTGCCGATTGACAGGCAGAGCGTTGCGGCGAATTACGCATTTACCTTGAGGGGGGGCTGAGGAGAGAGAGTGCAGCCAGCATAAAAGTTGCTCATTACAGATGATGTTACTAGCGCTCTCTCGCTCGCTGGCTCGACTGCTCTCCTCCTCTGTGTTTACAGTTCAAAGTGTCGCACTCGAAATAACATAAGCAGCCACAACTAAAACGCACCAACAAATAATAACACAAATACAAGCACACACACACACACACAATCACACTCACACAGCCAGACAGACAGAGAGACACTCACTTATGTGAAGCTCACGTTCGCCGTGTGGTAACGTTCGTTGCCAAAGAGTGACTAACTCAAAAGGTAAGCAGTGGCGGCAATGAAGACGAAACACACACACACACACACAAAAACAAACACGAAGACAAGTGCAAAGGCAAACACATACAAAACAAAAACAAAACACAAAAATAAAAGTCATCAAAAACGAATCATAAAAGAGAATACGCTAAGCGTCTGATAACACAGTTTGAGCAGCAGCGCAGCGCAGCACATGTGAATGTCAAACTGTAGTGTACCATTCATTTCTAGAGATGAGAACGGCCGCATTGCGGTGTGAACCAGTTCAAAGAGCAAGTTCACACACTGCACATAAGGTCAACAACTGAGTATTTAATTTGCACTTGGAAGGAGATAATGCTGTGAAATACATCACAATAATTTAATAATAGTTGACAAAAGAATTATAATACAAAAAGAAATAGAAATCAAGTTGTGTTCATCAGGGGATATAAACACAAACTTGCAGCAAAATCAAAGCAAATATTATTTTTAGAATTTGAAGAGTGTCTAGGAACGACTCGCGTTATTTATAGTCCAACTGATTTCCAATTCAATTGTAATAAACATTAAAGCCACACAAATAAATAAAGTCAAAAACTAAATAAACAAACAAATTTCAAATCCAGTTGTGTCTTTTTCCCATTCTAAATAAAAGCTTAGGGTATTTAGTGGTTCTATATAGTCTGAGCACACTCAATTTAATTGCCGCCTCCAGACAGACAAGTAGTTGCTTTGTTATTGTTTATTTGTTGTTTGTTTGTTTGTTTGTTATTTGTCTGAAATTCTCGCTGAATGCTGCTGTTGCTGCTGCTGTGAAGTATGCAACACATTCCACAGCGCATATTTGAGAGGCACGCGTTTTGCATATTTCCTCCTTGGCATCCGTTATCGTAATGACCCTCTGACATTGCCGAAAGCCAACCAACCCCACCCCACCCCACCCCGCCCCACCCACAAGTGTCCTTCCTTGCTCTTGGCTATTTAAATTCGCATTCGCTTTCGCTTCTGCCAAACTGTGGCTGCCCTTGAGCCTCGCATTACTCATACGCCGCATCGTCCGAACGCACAATAAATGTGCGCCTCTCGCTTTGGGGGCATTCTTTGAATATATATGTGTATGTGTGTGTGTATCTGTGTGTGCAGCCATAAAGTAATTTGCGTACGACAGGGAATAGAACGTCTGGCACTTTTATTGCCATTAGCTCTATCATTATCTATTGCTGCTGCGAGCCACAGAAAGAGAGAGAGAGAGAGAGGGAGAGAGAGATGGAGCATACGGGTTGGCTTGTTAAGATGTGTCCTGTGATTTCGGCATGTCCTTTGTTTGGCCATAACTCAAGCTCTGCTATTCCCCTAAGGAGCAACAGTGGCCCAGTGTGGCATTCAATTTATTATTATATCATTATCATAACGAATTATCATCTAGAATGCGCATAAATTTATGTTGAAATACAAGTACAGTGAAAACGCTTCGGTTCTAGAGCTGTTTGTAATTTGCTAATAATTAAATATGCAAATTATATTCAAGATTTAAGATTTTTATAAACAAACTTGTTTTCAATATTCTGCTAATCACATTGAAAACAAACTAAAGCGTTAATAATAAATTAACAGTTCTAAGTACTCGTATATATTTGTGTGTATTTGATCATTTTTTGCTTTCTCTTTCGCTTTTCTGTTGAAGGCCAATTCGAATGTGCGAAAATTGGCTTAGAATTTGATTTTTGTTTAATGTGCATCGTAAAAAACCAGTAAAATGAGGGGGTAAATGAAAGATGGAAAGACCGAGAGAAGAACAAAGAGAATCTAAAGAAATTATAAACGGCTAGAAGCATTTGCATTTCTCAATCAGTTAGCAGAGAATCTCAAGAGCAGGAAGCAGAGAATTGTGAGCTGTTGCAGTTTTGGCCAAAAAACGATGATAATGTCTAAGAACAAGCAGCAATCATCAAGCAACAAGCCAAGTGGCAGCCAAGAAAACCAGTTTCAAATTGCACTCGATGCGATCCGAAACAACAACGACAAAAAAAAATAACAAAGGCAACCAACAGCAACAACCAACAACCAACAGGTAACCCAATGCACCTACAGAGAGAGAATTTAAACCAGAAGTCGCAACTCTCCAAGTCATTGTATTTCCGTCAGCTGCCTTTCAAGGAACTGGTTTCTTTTTTGTGTGTTTTGTTTGTAGTTTCTTTGTTTTTTTTTTTTTAGTTTTTTTTCGTATATTTCAATTTGTTATTCGCAAAGGGCAGAAGGAAGTGGTTTTCTAGGTTCACAGGTTTCACAGGACAAAGCAAGTTCCACAATAGCTAAAAACAAGTGGAACTTGTTCGCTGACAAACCCAGCTGGAAGGGAAGCACAATGATCGTTTCCAAGAACCAAAAACAATGCAGCCCTACTGCTGTCTCTGTCTCACAAAGTACACAGAGTGTAATTACAGCGCCAGGGGTAGATTGATTGCAGCGAAGAAGCCGAAGAGGCAGAAGAAGAAGAAGAAACACTTAAGCGTTACTAATTCAGGCAAAGCGCAGTTATTACAATCTATCTATCTATCTCTTTTGCTCCCCATGGTCCATGATCCATTCCACGGTCATGGGAATGCAGCACGTAATTGCCAATAATCACGAGCACAGTGACTTGTGGAATGAATTCCAATTTCCAGTGCCTGGCAATTTCCAGGCGACGCAAAAAGGAACAAAACAAGCATGAATTATGCCAAAGGTGACTTTCAATTACACACACACACACATATACACTCACTCACACACACACACATACGCATGCATACATGTTTTGATTTTGGGTTTTTGTTTTGCTTACCTGCCGGGAAGAAATTGTTCAAGAACGTTGACATTTTTCTTTTTCACCTTCGCTTCGCCACTAGAAGCAGCAACAACAAAGCTTGTTGCTCTCTCTCTCTTTGTGGTTTGGTCCTGTTGCTGTTGTTGCTGCTGCTGCTGTTTTGTTGTTTGTTTTTGTTTTGCTTTGCGTTTTTTTTTATCTTTTTAAAAGTGTTTGTTATTTCGGTTTTTTTTTTTAATTTTTCTTTTCTTTTCTTTTTTTTTGTTTTGTTTAATTTTTTAATGCAATTTAAAATTTAAATAATACATGCAATTCGCGCTTAAGTGCTAAATTTCACATTACACATGCTCACATTATTTTTGTGTTCTTAAATTTATTTTTCAATTTTTTTTTAATTTTTAATAGTTTGTCTATTTTTATTAAAAAAATGCATATTTATTTATTAGAAGTGAAGTCGCGCTGGCTGCAAATATTTAAAAAAGAAGCGGATTAAAAAGGAATCTTTGTATTTGCTTTTTTTTTGTTGTACTGTGCGTGACATGCGCAACGGTAAACCAAACAGAATCCTCTGTCGTCTGCTTTGCTTTTTGTATTTGTGTGGGTCTGTTTGTTATTGCAAAAAAAGGGGGAGGCTGACGACAAATGAAATCCAAAAAGCAACAGCACCGCTACAGACTTTGGGGGAGGGGGCAGTTTTGGCTTGAATTTCATTTAATTCGTGCCCACTGTTTCGCTTTAGTGTTTGTTTGTTTGTGTGTGTGCGTGACGCTCTCAGCCAAATACATACACACATATACAGACACAAAATGCGCGCATATTTGTTTTACTTCTTTTTCACATTTAACACACACACACACAGACACATTTATTTTGGAGTTTGCTGTTTGCCGTCGTCTTCATATTATTTATAGCATTTTATATTTAAACATTATTTTTTTTTCTTTTCATACTTTTTGCTGAACCTGCGCCAACATATTGCAAAAACTGTAAAGAGAAGAGTGTGGGAAGAAGAGTATAAAAAAGATGAACGCTTGTTGTTGTTGTTGTTGGTGTTGTGAATACGATTAATTAAGTATATGAATATGTGTGTATTTATTATTTATTTATTTATGCAGCTTTTCTTTTCGCTGGATTACTAACAATTAATGAGCGGCGGGGGGGCGGCAAATAAGAAACTCCGCGAGAGAGTTCAAAACACACACCGCGCGTATTGCGCTGCACGAAGGTACTGAAAAAGGCAGACGACGAAGAAGGTGACGGCGAATATATTCAAGTGCCCAAAGCGAAGCCAAATGGAGTCCACACAACAACAAAAAAAAACCCCTTGCTGTGTGTGTATACTTGTTTATGTGCGTGTGTGTGTGTGGTTGTTCAGTTTGAAGGATTGGTAAGCGCTAATAAAAATAACAACAATTACAGCTGTGGTGTAGTATGTGACGAAGGAAGGAAACACACACACACACGCACAGTGGTACTTAATTAGAAAACAGTTCAATGAACAAGTTAAAAATGTTAACATAATAATTTCATTTACAAGTTTAAATGAATTAAAAAAATATGTGGTTAGTTTGAATAACTGAATTTCATTTGCAATAATTGTGAATGAAAATTAATTAAATTAATTTGCAGAAAAACATACATATTTTACTTGCATTTTTTAGCCACTGTGCGAGAGGGTAGACATTTTGCAGGATATATGTAAATACATATGTACCTATGTCACTACATACAAACAAGCGAAGCCAAAGCAAATGACGTTGTTGTACACTTACATACACACACACACACACACACATGCATGTTTTATTTGTGAAGTTAAACAGGATCCAAAAGCAGCAGACTCAACAGCTGGCCAGCACGTACATACAAAAACAACAGGTCAGCATCCACACACACACTCACACACACGCAATGCAAAAGGCAACATAGCATCCAAGACATATATTTGTGGAAGTCAAGTGGATGCTAAAACAGCTGGCAAACAAAACTTTCAAACACGGCGGGGGGTGGTTGGGTGAATTGAGAGTTAGACGCGTTCGCTTGGAGGCGTTAAGGAAACAATATTTTTATATGTTTGCAAACAGCTGCAATTAATTTCAACTCTCAAAAAGAAAAGGGCACACAACAAGTGACAGAAGGCCAAAGGTTACCTATACACATACATATATGTATACCTTTAGGATTCTGGCATACATGCACACGTATGCATGTATGTGTGTGCTGTAGCTTGGCTAATTAATTGAAGTAACCAAGCGAAAAGAACACAAACAAGTTTCGGCACACGTTTTTTTGCGGTTGCTGTTGGTTTGGTTTGTTTTTGCACAAAATTCTTAACACGCATTTAATTATAGTTAATATTCTGCTGTTATTGCTTTTTTTTTGTTATTATTACTCTTTTTTAACTCACTTTATGCCGTTCCTGGACAACCGCTCGCACATTTGTTGTTGTCTCACTAAAGATTGTGGCGGCCGGGCGATGGACGTTTGACGATTTCGATATTTCTTATTGCCCCGCTGAATGTTACAATCGTATAGACTAATGCGATAGCTATCGATAATATTTAACATTAATATTTAATTCGCTGTTATAAATTCAAATGAAAATAGAATTTTTTATTTACAAAACAAAATTCACAACCTTTCACATCGAAGACTGCGACAGTACTGAGCTCTTGCTTATCTATTGAGTCGACTGGCAGTCGATTAGCAGCACAGCAACAGCTGCTGTTACTGTTCTGTTATGAGCTGATCAGCGCCTTTCCAGGCAGTTGCTTTGCATTTCTTCCATTTTCCAGCATCCCAGCCGAGCAATTCATCTGTAGAAGCAAATCCTTCGTTGCCATTTGGTGGGCGTGGATTCGTATACAATTTGCCGGTACAATTCTTGCTCCATATAGTTTTGTATCTGCTGCTCCACATCAGAGCGCCATTTGAGTTCCAGGAACAATGGGAATACCTCTCCCGATTTCTTTAGACGCTTTTCAGCTCTCTGATAGCACTTCCAGGGCTGTGGTTCCACGACAACAAGATCAGCCAACGCCGAAAGCTTGCGCAGAAATAACTGTAAGCCGCTGTCGTGATTATTGAGATGAATCCACATGGTTATCGAGTAGCAGCAAATGGCATCAAACTTTTCCCGCTTATGCTCCTGCAAGTAGTCCGCAACAGTGACGTCAAAGCTGGCCGCATTCAAGACATCATCACAGAAGTAACGGATCTTTTCCGGGCACGTGTTTCCCAGTTCCGCTCGTTCAATGAGCCGTTTATCGATATCCACGCCAAGCACAAAAACGGGACGTTGCAGCTGTTCCGTTAGAAAGGCCTGCAGCAACAGGGTAAAGTCGCCGCAATTGCAGCCCACATCCAGCACCAGATAAGGCTCAGGTTCCACACAACACGGGACTTCATCCGCTTTGTTGGGCAGCCAAATGCTTGTTGATGGCAACAGTTTGACTCGCTCGCTGGCCGAATGGAACTGATAATAGTTCATGAAATTGCCATATTGTACGGCTCCAGGATCATCTGGGCGATGTTCCATTTAAAATAATTGTTTATGTTTATGTTTCGTATGAATCCTCGGCAGACGAAACCAATTGTTGAACTGGCTGCTAGGTGGCTCGATAGGCGATAACTTAGTTTGGTATTTATTTAGTATTTATTTTAGCAACAGTTCAGCTGCTGTTAACTTTACCGCGCGCAAAAATGTTAATTTAACATTAAATTTGAATAGAGTAAGAAAACACGTTATTTGGTACCTTTCCATTTACGTTGTAATTTACTGCTCTCATTTTATAATTATATGTATTATTTTTAACACGTTTCAATCTGCTTACAATTTGCTTACTTACATTCCAAATATTAAATCGATAACATTTTTGTCAACATAATTTTAAATGCCGAAAAAAAACAATGTACAATGAAAGAAATACATATACACAATGCTGCCCTGTTGGCCTGTTTGTGGATAAGAATATTAACAATAATTAACAACAAACACCACCAAAGCACATGAGCAGAACGCCGCACAGATGGGGGAAACTGAATTTAACCCACTAAGGGAACTAGGCAAAATCGCAACAGTCTGTTGAAATCTGTACAAAATGCTGCTCATGTCCGGCGTAAAATAATAGGCCGTAACCTGTATATAAATATACAACAAATATAAGTATGTATATATAATAATGCATGATGCGAATTAAACTAATTAAACGTGTCTAAACTCTAAATTAACATACTTTAAACTAAATATATATATATATATATATATATATATATATATATAAGTATATTTACTATATATTACGATTTGTATGCAATTCGTTTGCTCATTTATCTACGCGTACATATATACACGTATATATATACTATACATATGCACTTACAAATGTTTTCGAAACTAAATATATGTAGGTTTTTTTCTTTTTTTTAATAAATATTTAGCTTAATTCGGCTAAAAACTACTGGAAATGTGTCGTTTTTCTATAGTTTACGATTTTTGGGGGATAACTAATTTCAGGGAGGATTACAGGATTACAGGATTTCCGGATTTCTCTATACGGACTGCTGAAGCGTGCAAAGATCGGAAACTTGAACAAACGATCTTCTCTAATTAATTTCTTTCGTTCTGTCTTTGGCATTTATCGATAAATATCTCTACACGTATTGTGCTAAATTCTAGAATGCTACTTAATATGGACTTTTCAGAAAAAACTTTACACGCCAAGCGCCAAAATTTGTTAAGCATATGTTTTTTTCCTTTCCTCTAAATAGATATTATGCTTGAAACGAAACGGAATTGAAACGGAAACGGAATTGGTTTTGAGAAATTTTGAAAATAACTGACATGATATAGATAACATAAATAGAGGAGTAGACTAGGCGTGTTCTTGTAGTTGATTTAGTGGTTTGGGTATATAGCTAGATATGTATACATATACGCTATATACATACATATACATAATATATACGTTGTAAGCTCATAAATACACAATATATCATAATACATATTATTAATAATAAATCGTCCGAATTTCGAAACATAATTACGTTTAAAAACTCTTACCAAATGTAGCTTAGTAACTAATTTAAATGAATATGTCTTTCAATTTGTTAGCTGTATGTTGTTGTTGTTGTTGTTGTAGTGTTGCATGTTGCATGTTGCGTGTTGTAAGTTGTGTCGAGTGTGGAGTGAGGAGTGTTACGCAGCGCCCCGAGCGGTCCATAAATATGCAACTAGGAGGCCTGCTGGCAAGTACGGTTCAGTTATGGGGCAACTATATGTATTTTTGGGATCAATGACACACAGATGCGATTTACAACCAATTTATACTTGAAAATTTAACGGCTCTAGTCATCTGGGTCCAACCCGATTAGCTCCGCTTGCAATCTGCCCTTAGTCTTGCAACAAATGGTTAAGCAAAATACTCTCAACGCAATCCGGAATTGGGGCGACATGCTGGACATGATTAGTATTTTCCAGAACGAATTCAGGATGCCAATCCAGACGACTGCGAAATTGATAAGAGTACTTTGGATAACATCGCCCGTGACCACCTCATAGAATCGCAACAATATCCATGGCAGCCAGGACACCCAGAATGCAAAGACTAATGCGAATGACATCATATGACTAGGGTTCGATAAATTTTCAGCCAATGCAGTTGCATATTCTTTATCATGTATGGGCTCGCCGGATCGTATCTTACGCATCATTACAAATATGTAGCCATAGTTGTGTACTATCGATATCAGGCTCGGCCCTAACACTAATATCGCCAACGTGGCACTATATGCCGCCATATTGCCCCAGTCCAGCATGCAGATGTGCGACAGATTGTTCTCAATCGGCTGCGAGTATCCCAATATCGGTGGACAGCACAGCAGCGCTGCCGATATCCAGGTGAACACCATCCAGCACTGGCACCTGCAACCGCAAGAATATTTAGTATCTATTATCTATCTATCTATGTTATGCAAAACAACAATTGCTCTACAGATTTTATACTATACCCTATCAATAAAAATCAAAAATAAACGGATTCAAAATCGATCAAAATTAGTTTCTCAACTTAAAATGTAGAATTAATCTAGATGGCAAATAATATCCAAAAAGGTCTCGGAATCAAAAATAGGTTGAGTTTTGACAAAGTTATGGCACTTTGAAGGTCGAAATATGGAAACAAAATTTTGATAAATAACCTTACTTATTTATCATTATACATGATATTTTTAAAATAAAAATAATTTTCTTATATGCAAATAATTTAAATGCAGGATTTATATATATGACAAGCCATGAAGAAAATGGCAAAGAGCTTCCCGATCGGTTCAGTTTTGACAAAGTTATGACTGATTAAAGGTCAAAATTTCCGAAAAAAAAATGTTGAAAAATAAGTAAGTTATTTTAAATGAATTTTTTGCAAAAAAATAATTTTTAAAAATGCAAATAATTTAAATGTAGGATGTATCGAAAGTATAAACCACATAGATCACATAGAGCTTCCTGATCGGTTCAGTTTTAGCAAAGTTATGGCAGTTAGAAGGTCTAAATATATATATATATATATACCGATCTACCGCTAGTGATTAGACTTACCGGGTCTTCGTCTGGACCGTTTCATAGCGCAGCGGTTTGCGTACGGCCAGGTAGCGATCGACAGAGATCCACATGAAGGTGTAGACGGAGACGGCCCACAGGGTGACCTCCAGGTAGCCGGTGAAGCGGCACACAATGTCCCCGTACATCCATTCGCCGGTGAGGGCGGGATAGACGGAGAACGGCACTACGAGGAGGCCACATAGTAAATCGGCAATCGCCAGCGATAGCAGATAATAGTTGATGACCTCTGTGGGACCTGTTTTAGGAAGGGAGAAACTTGAGTAACGTTCCGTTTAACTGTTGGTGGTTGGTAGGTCACCTTTGAAGTTGGCATAGGTGGCTATAATTAGCAGATTGGAGAGCACGATGGCAATGCCCAGTATGGAGATGAGTACGGCTTTGGTAAGTGCCTCCAATTTGGAATTATCCTGCAGGTAGCTCATTTCCTGCATTTTTGTGGCCACGGCAAGTGAAAGCGCTCGGGCTTAAGGTTATGCAAAGTTGGCCCCCACACGTAAACGTAAACGTAATAGTCCTCCTGCTGCCTCACTTCCTGTCATGGCGGCCTGCCGTTAGCTTGCTGGCGCCCTCTATTGTGCAATAGCCAAATGCAAATGCACACACGCGAAGGTCGCACTTGCACTTGCACTTGCAGTCGCAGTCAGCGTCGCAGTCAACGTCGCAGTCAGCACCTTGAGTGCCGAATTTGTATAAATTTGTGTTGCCTGCTTTTAGGCGCCCCGCAAAGCCAATTCAATTGTTGCTGTTGCTGTTTCTGTGGCTGCGGTTAAGGTTAAGGTGAATGTTGATTTTTTTTTAGCGTTACGTTACGTTCTGTTCGGTCGCATGTGTGTAGAAGCTCGTTTAAAAGTTTTGAATAAAATGTAGTACCTTTAAAAACTACTAATAGACAATAGTTTTAGTTTTACTTTAAGTTTTAGTTGCAGTTTTTCTGCTTAGTTCGATTTTAAAGTTAGATAATTCTTATTTTTTTTGGTTTCGTATTAAATTCACAACGCTTTCTTGCTAATTTTAATAAAATTTTGTTAATATCGTTATGCTTTTTATTGCGCTACTAAAAGTTTGAATATATGTATATTTATATATATATATAAATATTTATATATATATATATATCGTTAAATGTTTAGTTTATTTATTTTGCTATTGTTGCTTCTAAATTTTTTGACTATGTATTTAATTATTGAATTTAAAAATTACACATTTCGAACTTTGAAGTGGAAGAATAATGATTACAATTATTATTAATTTAACTTTAGCTAAATTATTGAAATATTTCTGACTCGCTTTGGTTTTTAACGACTATAATTAGAGCACAGCACAAATTTTTGTTTTAGTTCTTTTTTCTTGGTTTGTTTTGTTTTAAGTTTCTTTAAATATTCGTAAGGCTTTTGATGTGCTACGTTTTAAGTTGAAAATATTTGGTTTGTTAAATTGTTTGTCTAGTTAATATTTTTATATAATATTTATTTCTTTGCTTTCTTTTGTTTTTGTTTAGTTGTTTGCTGCGTTGTGCTTTTGTGATTATCCTTTTGCTTGTAAATTCTGGCTGAAGTTGTTGTTTTTATTTGCTCTGCCTTTTTTTTATTGTTTGTCAATTTAAGCTAATTGTGCGCATCTGTTGGCAAAAAGAAAATGCGGAAAATGAAAATTGATTATTATATGTAATATACATAATATATATAATTTGTAGTTCAAGAAGAGCCTGATCAATAAATTATTACACTTATTACTTTTGCCGACGACGAAAGCCTTTTAGCTGCAGAAAACGCTTTACATAAGCGTCCTTATCCAATCTGCCAGCCTCACAGCCCCCCCCCCCCCCCCCCCCCTTGCAGCCTGTCAGCCTTTTTGCCAGTGCCACTTTGCCGTTTCGACTGCCCCACCCCCGCAGGCGCCCCCCTTTTCCGCCTGCTGCTGCTTCTGTTCGTAGTGACCCACTTTAGAATGTGCACTTGACACAGTTTGAGAGCCATCTCTGTGAAAGCGGCCAACACAAAAACATGACGACAGAGTGACAAACAGTGCTTCTCAAACTGTACACGTTGATATTTTCAAGCAACTAAAACTGACATATCAAATAAATGCTATAATAATGGAATTTAAATTCAAGTTTATAACATTTGAGAATTTTGTGCAAATGTTCTGTCACATAACAAATATATACCACTTATATAAGATTTGATATTATTATAAATTAACTACAATATAAATTTTGATAAGTTTCTAGACAGTTTATTATCAATTTGATTTAAATTTATTGTACAAATATTGACAGACATTAGTCACATTGACGTAACTAAGTTGCAGTGACTGTCAAACGGTGGCTGTCAAAGATTTGTACAAATTTATGATACAAATTTGACTGGCTATTAGTCATATTTATGTGGAAATCTAGTCTACTATCAGTATCTACCTATCTTAAACATTGACTGTCAAACTGTAACAGTATTTAATTCTAGACATGCAATTTATGACTTGACATGCAATTATCAAATTGTTTAAATTTATTGCACACATATTGACGGTGATTCGTCAGTTTGGACAGCTCAGCTTTAGTAGTTGTCTCATTAGTTTGAGTAGCACTGCAATTGTGACTGTAAAACTGTGTAAGGTACCCGTTTATACGGCTTGAACAGGAGTCTGGTACCATATATAGTGTATATATATTCTTGATAAGTCGTTTGAGTTATATAAGTTATGTTATGTCTGCTTCTATATGTATCTATATATTATAAATTACAGGGCATCTGCTAGTCGTATACTTTCAACTCTCGCTCTCTTATTTGCTCAGACTTTGTCATTGTTGTTAAGTGCTTTTCTCAATCGATCACAGTTTTAGCTGCCGACTCCACCTCTGTGTTTATCCTTATCTATATCCCTCTCTCCCTCCCTCTCTCTCTCGCGCACTCTGAATGTAGCTTAAGTGACTTTTGGCTCATCAGCATCATTGGCGACGTCATCGCGCCATTTTCCACGCAGACACAAACAGGAGCCCATTATCAAATGCCATTAAAGGACAGCAGCTGGGCGCCACAATTCCTCACCCCTCCGCCCCCCTGCTTTCTCTCACGCAGCGGGGGGACGTGCATTGTGTAAGGTAAGCAGTGGTGGGGTGTGTGGGTGTTGGGGTAACTGTAACTAGTTTGTCATTTGCTTGACGCCCGTCTCTCAACTTTGTAATTTAATTAATGCTAACGGTGCACAGCTTTGGCAGCCGACAGGTGATAAATAACAATGAATTGCATTTGGCTAAGCTCTTATTACTAACCCCTCTATCCCCAACAACCACAACCCTTCCCCCCACTCTACTTCTCACACGCAGATTGTCAATCATTGCGTAAGCGATTACTGCAGCTGCGGGGTGTGCTGGGAGCAGGGGACTGAGGGCAGCAGGCGGAGGCAAATGTCATTTGTGCCAAATGGTTTTATGGCGCCGCCAAAGAGTCGCCAAGTTTGCCGAGTTGCTTTTCCAGCTTTTCGTGGCCAGGCAATTACAAATGAAATAACTGTTATGGCTGCCAACTAAACCGTAAGCATAATGAGTGCAGGAAGTGCAGGAAGTGCAGGTAGGAAAGAGGGGAGGGGGCTGGTTAATGGGCGGTGGGGGGTGGCAGGCGGCGCAGGCAAAAGTGAAATTGAGTTCAACGAACCCTGAGCAAAAATCAGTAAATGATTAATTATGGAAATCTTTTTTTTTGGCAGGTTGAAATTGGCAACAATGTGGCAAGAAGAGTGCGTGGCAAGTTGATGGCATTTTGATTGCCAGGCAGCGACAGCGGCAGCAGAAGCAGAAGAAGCAGCCACAGAAAGTAGCTCAATAAATTGATTGTAGAATTTGTTGTTGGGGCGGTAAATGCTGCCACAATTAAAGCTTTTGGGCAGCTGCTGCGGCAAAGGCATATTTATGACATGGCTCAAAAAGGACCCAAGCATCAAGATTTATGGATTTTGGCATATGAACAGTTACTGGCATATAAATAGAATACAGTCATGTTTGAAATACTTGAGAAATGTTTCAGGAGCTAAAAATCAAATATTTATAAAATAGTAATAATTAATAAAAAATTGATAATTAAGAATTCAACTGATATTCGACCTTCTATATTAATTATTAATACTACTGTAATTACTATAAAAAATACAGCATTTGTAATTAATATCCTGTATCATGATATAATTATACCATAACCTTTTAAAAATTAGGTAAAAATTATATTTTATTTGTACTAAATTTAATATGTATATATATTATTAAAAACATAGAAATAACAACTTTTAAATGAATGCCTTTGAGTCTCAGGAAACTGATGGTATTCTATGCCACAAAAAGTAGGCTACATGAAATAGTAATGAGATTTTCAGTTAAAGGATGTGCTGCCAACTTTTGCAACTTTTGCAAAACAAAGCAAAACTGAGTTTCTATAGAAATGCGCGCGAGTGTAGGCAGCCCTTTCAAGGGATTGTGTGTGTGTGTGTGTGTCCTGTCATTTGTGGGCTGCGCTTGTAGATTTCATGTGAGGCCATAAAATATGTATCGCATGCGTGTTTATGGCGCAACAAACTCGCACAGATACAGATACAAATGTATCTGCGTGTGGTTAGGGACAGGAGGAGGGACACCAGAGTGTGGGAGTGGGGAGAGGGGGCAACATATGATGCCACAGAGCCAGTCAAGTGATTTTGGCGACGCTGGCGCTTTGGGGGCGCTGCTGCCATCAAATCATATTTAAATGCCAGCCCAGGTGACGCCCCCCCCCCCCTGCACCCGCACCCCTCGCTAGACAAGCCGCTAAAAATAAAGGCAAATGCGAAACACGATGAAGGCCAAGGCGACTGCAGGCTAAAAAAGAAAACAGAAGGTACAAAGGAAAACGGAAATGGAAAAGGATACTCAGTTGATGACGTTGGCTGCCGCGACAGCCGCAGCAGAGGACGAACAGCAGCAAGGCTGCTGCAGCTGCAGGACAGAGGGGGTTGGGGTCTGGTTGTCAGCTACGTCATCAGGCAGGCTTATATAAGCATGACCTCAGTAGCTGGCGGCGCCATTTACCTTGGCACCACTTTCATTTTGTTGCCTCTATGCTATTATTTTTATTTGCCACATCTATTTTTAATGCTGTTTATTTTCAGGCGAAACTTCGCTTGACATATGGCCAGGACAATGCGCATGAATTGTATCCTGAACGGGCTGCTCGTATCTGATGGTGCGTCACGTGGGTGGCTTAAGAACTTTTGCAACTTGCAGTGCCGCAGGATGCAACGATGGCTGCCAGTTGCCAGTTGCCTGTTGCATGCGGCATGCCCGCAGCGAAGTCAACATTAAAACTTGGCCCGTAAACTTTGTCTGCGCTGGGGAGAAATGCTAGCAAGGAACTGCAAATTTTGTAAATTAAAATTTGTGCAGTTGCTTGAAGAAGAATTATTTTCTACTCTACACTATTTTTTTGAATTGGGTAAAAGAGCTTTAATCAAATTTTTGATAGATATTCAAGTGTGTCAAAAATCACAAATAAAGCATATATAATAAATATATAAATATAAAACATATTAAATTAATTTCGATATTTTTATACTTCACACAGAGTATCGCCTAGTCGATAATTTTGTACTAAAAGCTTGTGGCTTGTTTGCTCTAAGCACTTATAATCCAGCAGTGTTTTCCATGCTAGTAAAATAATTGTAAATAATTATGAAGAACATTAAATGGGGAGTCTTTAAATATGCCACAGGCAAACTGAAGCTCACGTGTTTATTATTGTTTTACGGTGGGCGTGTCACAAACATATAGTAGACGATTCACTTTCCCCACACAAAATATGTGTGTGTGTGTATATTTATCACACCACATGGCGTATACGCAATACATTCAGTTGGCCCAATTGTTCGTTGATGTTGTTGTTGGTTGTTGTGTTTTTGTTGCTGTTGTTGGCTCGTGGCTCGTTGGCCAAGGACACGCAGCGCCTTGGCGACGCACCCGTGTTTACTACTTTATTGTTTTATTCCCTTTTGCAGTTTTTATCGCTCATATTATTATTTGTATATAGTATATATTAGTTTTTGGTTCGCTTTTGTTTTTATTTTTCTTTTCAACTCTGACTTTGATTTCCCTGGAAAAGTTGCTTGACTTTGCCAGTGTTGCGAAATGCCGTAAATTACATTTGACAAGGCTCTCTCTCTCTCTATCTCTCTCACTCTTCCTTTTCTTTCTATGCCTCGCTCTTGTCTTGCTATTTGCCGTTGCACTTGTCGCTATGGGCAACGCGACGTATGCGTAATAAATAAAACTTGCGCTAAGGCTAAGGGCAATTGCGCCATGATACCGGCTATAACAAGCACACACACACACACCCCCACACACATACACACACACACAGAGTCAATCAATATAAAAGGCAAACGCTACAACAACTAGAAAGTGACTGCAACACTTGACATTCAGCGAAGGCGGCCAAAGCCAAAGCCAAAGCCAAAGGCAAAGCGAAAGGCAAAGCGAAAGTCAGTGTAGAAACACAATCAATATGGCAATATTGCAATGCATCAATTTGTCAGTTTGAAATAGTTGCAGCTTGTTTATTTGTTGCTATTATTTGCCATTTGATTGATAAGCCTCCATTCAGGCTGCTGCGAGGAGGCGGCTGAGGGGGTTTATGGCATCAGCTGTGCGCTGAATGTCAATCGAACTACGGCAAGAGTGAGTAAGAGAGAGAGAGAGAGGGAGTGAGAAAGGAAGAGAGAAAGTTGACTGCTGCTGCAGCAGCTGCTTATATGTCATATCCTGTAGCCAATAAAGTAGTTGAAAAAGGTGGAATAAAATATATAGTCAAAATAGCTTTGACTGACTATACGAACTCAGAGACTATGAAAGCTATAGACTTGAAATTTGGTATGTAGGTTCTAGCTTAGCATACACAGCTTTTATATGTTAAAGATATTCGATAACTTACTGCGTTTAAATATAATCGAAAAATAAAGATTACAAGCTTAACTTTTTTTTTGAAGTATAACTTGAATTTTATAGAAGCTTACCATACAAAATTTGATATCTGAATGCATAAGTTATTTTACCATTTAAAATGTGTTTTTAAAAAGTATTTATATATTTTACAGGGTATCTAGTCGAATGCTTTCGACCGGAACACTTTAACTAGCATTTCATTTGCAATTTATTGGCTCGCTCTTGAATGCTCGACTATTTCATGGCTATGTCTTAGTTTCTGTTTCTGTTTCAGTTTCTATTGCCGTTGCCGTTGCCGTTGCTGTTGCTGATTCTGTGTGGGAAGTGTGGCATGTGGCACACAGTTTGATATGCAGGCAATTTGCACTTGCGGCAAGCAATGCACTTAACAGTTGCTATGTTTCTCAAAGCTCAACATATATTATTTGCTCTGGGCTACCTTTACTATATAGAGGCAATTAGTTTGGCTTAGCCCTGCCACGCCCACAACAAACGTATATAGTATATATAAATCACTATGGCACGCCCTTGCAACCAACTAGCTGGAATTGTGGCATAGACACAACTTGACTTGGCCTTGACCAAAGTCAGTTAAGAGCGCGATTTGTGTGACCGAGCAGGTGAAGAGGAAGGGTGGAGTGGGCGGGGGGAGTGGAAGTATCTTCTTTGGCAGTCAGTGACTTTTGACAGCTGACGTCGTCGTTTGTCGTTTTTGGGGTTTTCGGCAAACTTAAATGCTTATTGTCTATTTTTGATAAACGCCAAAAAGTATTGTGACAGGGTATACGCAACAGTGATAAGTCGGAGATAATATAACTCACGTGTCGAAGATGTCTGGCAAGAAACTAGCGCCGTTAGACGACAGGCGTAGATTAAATCTTCTGTCATAGAATGACTAGACTCAAATATAACTGACGTAGTTTGATAAGTTTTTGATAAGTTTCATATTGCCAGATTGTGTTCGAGCTGGCTTCATTTGCAGAATTGATATATAAGGAGTATCTCATAGTTTACACGAATAAAATGTAGTTTCCCCCCCTACTTTTTATATATATCTTCGAATATTTTGGTTATGCTACACATTTATTTATATTTAGCTTTTAGTTGTTGACGTTTTGTGCCGCAAATATATATAGGTATATATATATATATATATATACACACATGTACTTTGTTTGTTGTTATGTATTCACTCTTACTTTCTAATTTCTTTTTGGCTTGGAGCCTAGTGATAACAGATGTCTGGCTAAAGCCAAGAGGGAAATGTTGGCCAACAAGACACGTTGTGGCCATAAATCTTGGCGTAGGCGCTTGACATATGAATATACATGAATATATATATAATATATGAGGTATATAGTATAAACATATGCTCTTATTTGATCAGCTAAATGTGGGAATATTAATATGGCAGCAATGTTCAAAGCAAATCAACTTGAACTCTTTAAAAACTAAGTGAATGTTTTTGAGTAAAACATGTATATAATATATGTAAATATATTTCATAAATTCAGGCTAATTGAAAAGTGGCAAAAGCTAAGACAGAGACAGAGACAGAGAGAGAGAGAGAGAGAGAGTGAAAATAATTACGCGGTAGCGCATAACTGTGGCATGGATGGGAAAAAGCTGAGCTGCAAAGTGTTGCACGCGCCATTTGGCATGTAAATTAGACGGCAGCCTTGAGGTATGCTATGAAATTAGTGCGCTGTAACTGGACACAAGTGCAAATGTTGCATGCAGCCGCAATTCGCAGTCATGTGTGAAAAGCGCCAACTGGGCCACAACACAGACACAGCGGGAGAGTGGCAAGTATAAGTGAAATAAAAGGCTGGGGCGATTGGACGCTTCAATTATGCAAAAGGCAAGCGATGACCTTGAAGTAGGCGTAACGCAAATTGCAGCCAGCCAGCCAGCGGCAACTTGAGGTGGTTGCGGCCTGTGGCAAGGTGTGAAATTTCCCATTGTGTGATCGATAAAACTGGCCCATGTCTGTGTAATATTATGATACGCGCGTCCTTGAGCGCACAAATTTACGACAAAATAAACAAGTTGACGGCGGCCAGAGAGAGAGAGCCGAATTGAGCTGAGCGTCCATGCGTCCATAGATAAGGCGCAAGGACATGACAGGCAGCCATCCTGAGCCGAGCGGAGCGGAGCTGAGCTGCGTCCTTTTATGACAGCGGCTAAAGTTATCGACGAGGCAGCCCGAAAGGAAGAAAGACAAATTGCCTATAAAACAAAAGTTCGAAGGATACGCATGCAATACCTAAATGGATTTGCTACACAATTCAGCTACAGTTTATTGACATTAGAAGCTGGCTAAGAAACCTTTAACTTAAATTGAATATAAAACTCATTTGTTTTACTTTTTGGATATGCCTCAGTTTTTGGGAATTATAAGCTAAGAATTGTGTTAAATTGAAAACTCATTAGCACGAATTTATTTATATTGAAGAATTTATATAGAGCTAAATGTAATTTCTAAAAAATCTGGTTAAACATATATGTAATTTTTACAAGAACAAATTTGCATTTTAATTTGTTTTTAAATGCAGCTAATTGAATTAAATAAATAAGTCCCTAATATTTCCTGGCAATACTTAATATTTCATGCATATTTTATTCTCATTTGCAACTTTTTGAACATATGTATATATCTTGTTTAAATAGTTACATGCTTCTAGTCACAAATAATATAATATGATATTTTAGCATGCACTGGAAAGTGTTTCAATTGATTTGCACTTAATACAGTGCCTGTCAAAGTTGAAGACATCTGCGTGTGTGAGTGCGCTTGTGCGTGTGAGTGGCACATCTAACGACGCTGGCAGCGCTGCTCAAATGAGCTTTTCAATATTTACGCAGCGACTTGGCTTTGGCTTCGGCTTGACGCTAATCCAGACTCGCTGCCAACTGCTTGCCATACATTTTTTGCATTGAGCTTTTCAAGCAAATTTGCTTGTTTGCTCTGCCTATTTGCAGCATATAGTATTTTGTCAAGCACATCTGCAGACGCTGACGCTGACGTCGACAGCGACAGCGACTGCGACGCAAGCAGCGCGCAGCATTTTTGCTGCCAGTGTTTGGCTTTTGTGGGCATTTTGGGGTTGTTTATGTTTTGCTTTGCTGTTTCGCATGCTGTTGAGGTAGGATGCGCCCATTGCTCACTATGTATGTGTAGGTATGTATATGTAATGTATGTGTGTGTTTCTAGGTGTGTCTATAGCTGCACATACTCACCTTTGACATGACATCTTCCGAGTGCTATTCAACATTTGGTTACTGATTCGGTTGTTAAGTTTAGTTTTCTGTTTTTGTTTCTTGTTGTTTTCGATTATTTAGTTTGGTGTTTTTTTTCTTGTTGTTGTATATATTTAAGTATAGTTATTACATTTTGTCTTGAACACTTTGTCTTTATCACTTTGTTTGGCTGCAACGGAGCGGAAACTATCAAATGTCTAAGTGCGTTTGCTTTGTTACCTGTTAACGATTATGTGGGCCACAGTGTGGCGTCAATAAATCAATCAAGTAATATTTTAATACATGCATTTAACATATAAATAAATACTAAGTACAAACGATAAGATAGGCAAAGTTGGGGGGATTTACGGGCAAGTTCTGAGCCAACAAATTAGACCTTGGCTTAAAACACAATTTAGATAAATGATAATTCTTGAGGGGATTTTGTAGGAATAGCTATGACACAAATTTATACAAAAATTGGAATACTATTCACATTCCAATTCCATATATATTATTTATATTATATGTGTGTATTTATTGGTTTCATTTTAGAATAAGATTTATATTCAAATTAATTATCTCTTGTTTATATTGTGTATTAAATTAATTATTGATAGTTGTATATTATTTGTTATTTTTATTTGTTTATAATGTGGTATTTTTAGACAATTCAAATTTTTTTTCAAACAAATATTTGTTGAAATTTGCCGTGCTCTCAATTGATTGGATTTTTGGTTTTAATTATCGCTCGATAACTTTCGCAATTAACACAATTTGCACAAATTTCCGTATAGTTTTCACACACTTGCCACACGTGCTGCTGACATTGATGGAAAGCCCAATGTTTTCGGGGCACATGCCACATTTGTTTGATGATTTTTATTTTGTTTTATTTTTTGTTTTACTTGTTGGCTTTTCTTTTGCTGCTTTGCTTAGCCTTCAACACACATACACATGAGCATGCACACACACACACACATATAGAGGCTACACACACACACACACACTGTCTGTGAGACATGTGCGCAGGTGTGCGCCTTGATTTGCTTCACTTTTTTACTGTTTTTTTTTTTTCAATTATTCACAAGTTAATTAAATAAATTTGCATAATTTACTTGCAGGCCAAACTTAAAATGGTATCAATTTTGTTGCTTTGCTTTTTTTGCTCCCGTTTTTCGCTCGTTGACACATATATAATAAGAGAGAGGGAAGGGGGGGAAGAGCACAAAAAACTGAAAAAAGTTTTTGGCTAGAAGCGGAACAGAAAGAACAGAAAATTGTGTTTGCTGGCCGCTGCTTGTGCGCGTCTGTGTGAGTGTGTAGGTGTATAGGTGTATGTGTGTGTTTGTGTCTGACTGTTTCCAACAACCACTGAACGCGCCCGCGCTGCTGCTGCTACTGCTGCTGCTGCTGCTGCTGCTCGATGCGTGCGTACGTGCGACGCGCTGACTGTCTGACTGGCGACTGGGCCACTGAATTCGACTTCAACTGGACTAACGCCCAGAGAGCCAGCCCAGTTTGAGAGAGAGAGCGTTGCTGGAACGAGCGCCTGCAACAACACGCAACAGGAAAGAGCAGCAGACGGAGAGCTTTCGCCTAGTTTAATGGAGACGCTTTTCTCGCGCGAGAGCTTTTGACGCACATGGCATTTGTTTATATTTGTGGCGCTTTCCAGGCGCTTTCCCACTGGAAGCGGCGGGCACTCGTCTCGCTGTTAAAAATAGCATTGCATATTTTTAGGCCGCATTCGCGTCAAAGTGCGCATGAACTGAACAACGAGCGCGGCTTTTTGCGGTCGTCTGTCTTTAATTCGGTATTCGTCAAACACTATGGGGTATCAGCGGTTTGAAATTTACCAAGTGGGAGTTTCTTTTCTCTTTTTTAATTTGAACAAAACTATGGGCTAAAATATCAAGCAGCCGGACACAAGCTGAAACTCATTCCTCAGCGGCATTTGCCTCCCCGCCAATGTTTAGTGCCATTTCAGCCTGCGAGGGGCGCAGCGGATACAGGTGATCCATGTGATCGATGAAAGGACGCACTCCCTCCGGATTCTTCATGTACTTCGCCACGCTGAGGATGATGTGGCGATAGATCTGATGATCGCGATACGCGGCATTCGGTCGTCGCTTCTGTGGTGGTCTATAAAATACGAGCAGTTAATAGTCCCATACAACAAAAACACTTTCTTTGGCAGTTGAAAAACTGAAAAGGGCATTTTTAGGAACTTAGGAGCCAGGATTATTGTCATGATTTTTGACATAAAATCCGAGAATTTAAAGTTGTTAAACTTTGAATGTAGGATTGATGTACAGGACAAGGTTTGTCCAAAAAGGCCTCGGAATCGACAATCGGATGAGTTTTGACAAAGTTATGTCAGTTGGAAGTCTGAAAAGGGAATTTTTAGGGACTTCTGAGCTGTCATGTCAAGATTGTTGTCATGATTTTTAACATAAAATCCGAAAAGCTAAAGTTTTTAAACTTTGAATGTAGGATTATTGTTGAGGACAAATATTGTCCAAAAAGACTTAGGGATCTAAAATCGGATGAGTTTTGACAAAGTTATGGCAGTTTGAAGTCTGAAAAGGTCGTTTTTAGGGACTTCTGAGCTGTCATGTAAGGATTGTTGTCATGATTTTTGACATAAAATCCGAAAATTGAAAGTTTTTCAACTTTGAAATTAGGATTATTGTAGAGGACAAATATTGTCCAAAAAGACCTCGGGATCTAAAATCGGATGAGTTTTGACAAAGTTATGGCAGTTTGAAGTCTGAAAAGGGAATTTTTAGGGACTTCTGAGCTGTCATGTCAAGATTGTTGTCATGATTTTTAACATAAAATCCGAAAAGCTAAAGTTTTTAAACTTTGAATGTAGGATTATTGTTGAGGACAAATATTGTCCAAAAAGACTTAGGGATCTAAAATCGGATGAGTTTTGACAAAGTTATGGCAGTTTGAAGTCTGAAAAGGTCGTTTTTAGGGACTTCTGAGCTGTCATGTAAGGATTGTTGTCATGATTTTTGACATAAAATCCGAAAATTGAAAGTTTTTCAACTTTGAAATTAGGATTATTGTAGAGGACAAATATTGTCCAAAAAGACCTCGGGATCTAAAATCGGATGAGTTTTGACAAAGTTATGGCAGTTTGAAGTCTGAAAAGGGCATTTTTAGGGACTTCTGAGCTGTCATGTCAGGATTGTTGTCATGATTTTTAACATAAAATCCGAAAAGCTAAAATTTTTAAACTTTGAATGTAGGATTATTGTAGAGGACAAGTATTGTCCAAAAAGGCCTCGGTATCGACAATCGGATGAGTTTTGACAATGTTATGGCAGTTGGAAGTCTGAAAAGGGCATTTTTAGGGACTTCTGAGCTCTCATGTCAGGATTGTTGTCATGATTTTTAACATAAAATCCGAAAAGCTTAAGTTTTTAAACTTTGAAATTATGATTATTGTAGAGGACAAATATTATCCAAAAAGACCTCGGGATCTTAAATCGGATGAGTTTTGACAAAGTTATGGCAGTTGGAAGTCTGAAAAGGGTATTTTTAGGGACTTCTGAGCTGTCATGTCAGGATTGTTGTCATGATTTTTAACATAAAATCCGAAAAGCTAAAATTTTTAAACTTTGAATGTAGGATTATTGTAGAGGACTAGTATTGTCCAAAAAGGCCTCGGCATCTAAAATCGGATGAGTTTTGACAAAGTTATGGCAGTTGGAAGTCTGAAAAGGGCATTTTTAGGGACTTCTGAGCTGTCATGTCAGGATTGTTGTCATGATTTTTAACATAAAATCCGAAAAGCTAAAATTTTTAAACTTTGAATGTAGGATTATTGTAGAGAACAAGTATTGTATAAAAAGGCCTCGGAATCGACAATCGGATGAGTTTTGACAAAGTTATGGCAGTTTGAAGTCTGAAAAGGGCATTTTTAGGGACTTCTGAGCTGTCATGTCAGGATTGTTGTCATGATTTTTAACATAAAATCCGAAAAGCTAAAGTTTTTAAACTTTGAGTGAAGGATTATTCTTGAGGACAAGTATTGTCCAAAAAGGCCTCGGAATCTAAAATCGGATGAGTTTTGACAAAGTTATGGCAGTTGGAAGTCTGAAAAGGGCATTTTTAGGGACTTCTGAGCTGTCTGTCAGGATTGTTGTCATGATTTTTAACATAAAATCCGAAAAGCTAAAGTTTTTAAACTTTGAATGTTGGATTATTGTTGAGGACAAGTATTGTATAAAAAGGCCTCGGAATCGACAATCGGATGAGTTTTGACAAAGTTATGGCAGTTGGAAGTCTGAAAAGGGCATTTTTAGGGACTTCTGAGCTGTCATGTCAGGATTGTTGTCATGATTTTTGACATAAAATCCGAAAATTGAAAGTTTTTCAACTTTGAAATTAGGATTATTGTAGAGGACAAATATTGTCCAAAAAGACCTCGGGATCTAAAATCGGATGAGTTTTGACAAAGTTATGGCAGTTTGAAGTCTGAAAAGGGCATTTTTAGGGACTTCTGAGCTGTCATGTCAGGATTGTTGTCATGATTTTTAACATAAAATCCGAAAAGCTAAAATTTTTAAACTTTGAATGTAGGATTATTGTAGAGGACAAGTATTGTCCAAAAAGGCCTCGGAATCGACAATCGGATGAGTTTTGACAATGTTATGGCAGTTGGAAGTCTGAAAAGGGCATTTTTAGGGACTTCTGAGCTCTCATGTCAGGATTGTTGTCATGATTTTTAACATAAAATCCGAAAAGCTTAAGTTTTTAAACTTTGAAATTATGATTATTGTAGAGGACAAATATTATCCAAAAAGACCTCGGGATCTTAAATCGGATGAGTTTTGACAAAGTTATGGCAGTTGGAAGTCTGAAAAGGGAATTTTTAGGGACTTCTGAGCTGTCATGTCAGGATTGTTGTCATGATTTTTAACATAAAATCCGAAAAGCTAAAATTTTTAAACTTTGAATGTAGGATTATTGTAGAGGACTAGTATTGTCCAAAAAGGCCTCGGCATCTAAAATCGGATGAGTTTTGACAAAGTTATGGCAGTTTGAAGTCTGAAAAGGTCGTTTTTAGGGACTTCTGAGCTGTCATGTAAGGATTGTTGTCATGATTTTTGACATAAAATCCGAAAATTGAAAGTTTTTCAACTTTGAAATTAGGATTATTGTAGAGGACAAATATTGTCCAAAAAGACCTCGGGATCTAAAATCGGATGAGTTTTGACAAAGTTATGGCAGTTTGAAGTCTGAAAAGGGCATTTTTAGGGACTTCTGAGCTGTCATGTCAGGATTGTTGTCATGATTTTTAACATAAAATCCGAAAAGCTAAAGTTTTTAAACTTTGAATGTAGGATTATTGTTGAGGACAAATATTGTCCAAAAAGACTTAGGGATCTAAAATCGGATGAGTTTTGACAAAGTTATGGCAGTTTGAAGTCTGAAAAGGTCGTTTTTAGGGACTTCTGAGCTGTCATGTAAGGATTGTTGTCATGATTTTTGACATAAAATCCGAAAATTGAAAGTTTTTCAACTTTGAAATTAGGATTATTGTAGAGGACAAATATTGTCCAAAAAGACCTCGGGATCTAAAATCGGATGAGTTTTGACAAAGTTATGGCAGTTTGAAGTCTGAAAAGGGCATTTTTAGGGACTTCTGAGCTGTCATGTCAGGATTGTTGTCATGATTTTTAACATAAAATCCGAAAAGCTAAAATTTTTAAACTTTGAATGTAGGATTATTGTAGAGGACAAGTATTGTCCAAAAAGGCCTCGGTATCGACAATCGGATGAGTTTTGACAATGTTATGGCAGTTGGAAGTCTGAAAAGGGCATTTTTAGGGACTTCTGAGCTCTCATGTCAGGATTGTTGTCATGATTTTTAACATAAAATCCGAAAAGCTTAAGTTTTTAAACTTTGAAATTATGATTATTGTAGAGGACAAATATTATCCAAAAAGACCTCGGGATCTTAAATCGGATGAGTTTTGACAAAGTTATGGCAGTTGGAAGTCTGAAAAGGGTATTTTTAGGGACTTCTGAGCTGTCATGTCAGGATTGTTGTCATGATTTTTAACATAAAATCCGAAAAGCTAAAATTTTTAAACTTTGAATGTAGGATTATTGTAGAGGACTAGTATTGTCCAAAAAGGCCTCGGCATCTAAAATCGGATGAGTTTTGACAAAGTTATGGCAGTTGGAAGTCTGAAAAGGGCATTTTTAGGGACTTCTGAGCTGTCATGTCAGGATTGTTGTCATGATTTTTAACATAAAATCCGAAAAGCTAAAATTTTTAAACTTTGAATGTAGGATTATTGTAGAGAACAAGTATTGTATAAAAAGGCCTCGGAATCGACAATCGGATGAGTTTTGACAAAGTTATGGCAGTTTGAAGTCTGAAAAGGGCATTTTTAGGGACTTCTGAGCTGTCATGTCAGGATTGTTGTCATGATTTTTAACATAAAATCCGAAAAGCTAAAGTTTTTAAACTTTGAGTGAAGGATTATTCTTGAGGACAAGTATTGTCCAAAAAGGCCTCGGAATCTAAAATCGGATGAGTTTTGACAAAGTTATGGCAGTTGGAAGTCTGAAAAGGGCATTTTTAGGGACTTCTGAGCTGTCTGTCAGGATTGTTGTCATGATTTTTAACATAAAATCCGAAAAGCTAAAGTTTTTAAACTTTGAATGTTGGATTATTGTTGAGGACAAGTATTGTATAAAAAGGCCTCGGAATCGACAATCGGATGAGTTTTGACAAAGTTATGGCAGTTGGAAGTCTGAAAAGGGCATTTTTAGGGACTTCTGAGCTGTCATGTCAGGATTGTTGTCATGATTTTTGACATAAAATCCGAAAATTGAAAGTTTTTCAACTTTGAAATTAGGATTATTGTAGAGGACAAATATTGTCCAAAAAGACCTCGGGATCTAAAATCGGATGAGTTTTGACAAAGTTATGGCAGTTTGAAGTCTGAAAAGGGCATTTTTAGGGACTTCTGAGCTGTCATGTCAGGATTGTTGTCATGATTTTTAACATAAAATCCGAAAAGCTAAAATTTTTAAACTTTGAATGTAGGATTATTGTAGAGGACAAGTATTGTCCAAAAAGGCCTCGGAATCGACAATCGGATGAGTTTTGACAATGTTATGGCAGTTGGAAGTCTGAAAAGGGCATTTTTAGGGACTTCTGAGCTCTCATGTCAGGATTGTTGTCATGATTTTTAACATAAAATCCGAAAAGCTTAAGTTTTTAAACTTTGAAATTATGATTATTGTAGAGGACAAATATTATCCAAAAAGACCTCGGGATCTTAAATCGGATGAGTTTTGACAAAGTTATGGCAGTTGGAAGTCTGAAAAGGGAATTTTTAGGGACTTCTGAGCTGTCATGTCAGGATTGTTGTCATGATTTTTAACATAAAATCCGAAAAGCTAAAATTTTTAAACTTTGAATGTAGGATTATTGTAGAGGACTAGTATTGTCCAAAAAGGCCTCGGCATCTAAAATCGGATGAGTTTTGACAAAGTTATGGCAGTTTGAAGTCTGAAAAGGGCATTTTTAGGGACTTCTGAGCTGTCATGTCAGGATTGTTGTCATGATTTTTAACATAAAATCCGAAAAGCTAAAGTTTTTAAACTTTGAGTGAAGGATTATTCTTGAGGACAAGTATTGTCCAAAAAGGCCTCGGAATCTAAAATCGGATGAGTTTTGACAAAGTTATGGCAGTTGGAAGTCTGAAAAGGGCATTTTTAGGGACTTCTGAGCTGTCATGTCAGGATTGTTGTCATGATTTTTAACATAAAATCCGAAAAGCTAAAATTTTTAAACTTTGAATGTAGGATTATTGTAGAGAACAAGTATTGTATAAAAAGGCCTCGGAATCGACAATCGGATGAGTTTTGACAAAGTTATGGCAGTTTGAAGTCTGAAAAGGGCATTTTTAGGGACTTCTGAGCTGTCATGTCAGGATTGTTGTCATGATTTTTAACATAAAATCCGAAAAGCTAAAGTTTTTAAACTTTGAGTGAAGGATTATTCTTGCGGACAAGTATTGTCCAAAAAGGCCTCGGAATCTAAAATCGGATGAGTTTTGACAAAGTTATGGCAGTTGGAAGTCTGAAAAGGGCATTTTTAGGGACTTCTGAGCTGTCATGTCAGGATTGTTGTCATGATTTTTAACATAAAATCCGTAAAGCTAAAATTTTTAAACTTTGAATGTAGGATTATTGTAGAGAACAAGTATTGTATAAAAAGGCCTCGGAATCGACAATCGGATGAGTTTTGACAAAGTTATGGCAGTTGGAAGTCTGAAAAGGGTATTTTTAGGGACTTCTGAGCTGTCATGTCAGGATTGTTGTCATGATTTTTGACATAAAATCCGAAAAGTTAAAGTTTTTAAACTTTGAATGTATGATTATTGTAGAGGACAAGTATTGTCCAAAAAGGCCTCGGAATCTAAAATCGGATGAGTTTTGACAAAGTTATGGCAGTTTGAAGTCTGAAAAGGGCATTTTTAGGGACTTCTGAGCTGTCATGTCAGGATTGTTGTCATGATTTTTAACATAAAATCCGAAAAGCTAAAATTTTTAAACTTTCAATGTAGGATTATTGTAGAGGACAAGTATTGTCCAAAAAGGCCTCGGAATCTAAAATCGGATGAGTTTTGACAAAGTTATGGCAGTTTGAAGTCTGAAAAGGGCGTTTTTAGGGACTTCTGAGCTGTCATGTCAGGATTGTTGTCATGATTTTTAACATAAAATCCGAAAAGCTAAAGTTTTTAAACTTTGAATGTAGGATTATTGTTGAGGACAAGTATTGTCCAAAAAGGCCTCGGAATCGACAATCGGATGAGTTTTGACAAAGTTATGGCAGTTGGAAGTCTGAAAAGAGCATTTTTAGGGACTTAGGAGCTGTCATGTCAGGATTGTTGTCATGATTTTTGACATAAAATCCAAAAATTGAAAGTTTTTCAACTTTGAAATTAGGATTAATGTTGAGGACAAATATTGTCCAAAAAGACCTCGGGATCTAAAATCGGATGAGTTTTGACAAAGTTATGGCAGTTTGAAGTCTGAAAAGGGCATTTTTAGGGACTTCTGAGCTGTCATGTCAGGATTGTTGTCATGATTTTTAACATAAAATCCGAAAAGCTAAAGTTTTTAAACTTTGAGTGAAGGATTATTCTTAAGGACAAGTATTGTCCAAAAAGGCCTCGGAATCTAAAATCGGATGAGTTTTGACAAAGTTATGGCAGTTTGAAGTCTGAAAAGGGCATTTTTAGGGACTTCTGAGCTGTCATGTCAGGATTGTTGTCATGATTTTTAACATAAAATCCGAAAAGCTAAAATTTTTAAACTTTCAATGTAGGATTATTGTAGAGGACAAGTATTGTCCAAAAAGGCCTCGGAATCTAAAATCGGATGAGTTTTGACAAAGTTATGGCAGTTTGAAGTCTGAAAAGGGCGTTTTTAGGGACTTCTGAGCTGTCATGTCAGGATTGTTGTCATGATTTTTAACATAAAATCCGAAAAGCTAAAGTTTTTAAACTTTGAATGTAGGATTATTGTTGAGGACAAGTATTGTCCAAAAAGGCCTCGGAATCGACAATCGGATGAGTTTTGACAAAGTTATGGCAGTTGGAAGTCTGAAAAGAGCATTTTTAGGGACTTAGGAGCTGTCATGTCAGGATTGTTGTCATGATTTTTGACATAAAATCCAAAAATTGAAAGTTTTTCAACTTTGAAATTAGGATTAATGTTGAGGACAAATATTGTCCAAAAAGACCTCGGGATCTAAAATCGGATGAGTTTTGACAAAGTTATGGCAGTTTGAAGTCTGAAAAGGGCATTTTTAGGGACTTCTGAGCTGTCATGTCAGGATTGTTGTCATGATTTTTAACATAAAATCCGAAAAGCTAAAGTTTTTAAACTTTGAGTGAAGGATTATTCTTAAGGACAAGTATTGTCCAAAAAGGCCTCGGAATCTAAAATCGGATGAGTTTTGACAAAGTTATGGCAGTTTGAAGTCTGAAAAGGGCGTTTTTAGGGACTTCTGAGCTGTCATGTCAGGATTGTTGTCATGATTTTTAACATAAAATCCGAAAAGCTAAAGTTTTTAAACTTTGAATGTAGGATTATTGTTGAGGACAAGTATTGTCCAAAAAGGCCTCGGAATCGACAATCGGATGAGTTTTGACAAAGTTATGGCAGTTGGAAGTCTGAAAAGGGCATTTTTAGGGACTTCTGAGCTGTCATGTCAGGATTGTTGTCATGATTTTTAACATAAAATCCGAATAGCTAAAATTTTTAAACTTTGAATGTAGGATTATTGTAGAGGACAAGTATTGTCCAAAAAGGCCTCGGAATCGACAATCGGATGAGTTTTGACAAAGTTATGGCAGTTTGAAGTCTAAAAAGGGCATATTTAGGGACTTCTGAGCTGTCATGTCAGGATTGTTGTCATGATTTTTAACATAAAATCCGAAAAGCTAAAATTTTTAAACTTTGAATGTAGGATTATTGTAGAGGACAAGTATTGTCCAACAAGGCCTCGGAATCTAAAATCGGATGAGTTTTGACAAAGTTATGGCAGTTTGAAGTCTGAAAAGGTCGTTTTTAGGGACTTCTGAGCTGTCATGTAAGGATTGTTGTCATGATTTTTGACATAAAATCCGAAAATTGAAAGTTTTTCAACTTTGAAATTAGGATTATTGTAGAGGACAAATATTGTCCAAAAAGGCCTCGGAATCTAAGATCGGATGAGTTTTGACAAAGTTATGGTAGTTTGAAGTCTGAAAAGGTAATTTTTAGGGACTTCTGAGCTGTCATGTCAGGATTGTTGTCATGATTTTTGACATAAAATCCGAAAAGCTAAAGTTTTTAAACTTTGAATGTTGGATTATTGTTGAGGAGAAGTATTGTCCAAAAAGGCCTCGGAATCGACAATCGGATGAGTTTTGACAAAGTTATGGCAGTTGGAAGTCTGAAAAGGGCATTTTTAGGGACTTCTGAGCTGTCATGTCAGGATTGTTGTCATGACTTTTGACATAAAATCCGAAAATTGAAAGTTTTTCAACTTTGAAATTAGGATTATTGTAGAGGACAAATATTGTCCAAAAAGACCTCGGGATCTAAAATCGGATGAGTTTTGACAAAGTTATGGCAGTTTGAAGTCTGAAAAGGGCATTTTTAGGGACTTCTGAGCTGTCATGTCAGGATTGTTGTCATGATTTTTAACATAAAATCCGAAAAGCTAAAATTTTTAAACTTTGAATGTAGGATTATTGTAGAGGACAAGTATTGTCCAAAAAGGCCTCGGAATCGACAATCGGATGAGTTTTGACAATGTTATGGCAGTTGGAAGTCTGAAAAGGGCATTTTTAGGGACTTCTGAGCTCTCATGTCAGGATTGTTGTCATGATTTTTAACATAAAATCCGAAAAGCTTAAGTTTTTAAACTTTGAAATTATGATTATTGTAGAGGACAAATATTATCCAAAAAGACCTCGGGATCTTAAATCGGATGAGTTTTGACAAAGTTATGGCAGTTGGAAGTCTGAAAAGGGTATTTTTAGGGACTTCTGAGCTGTCATGTCAGGATTGTTGTCATGATTTTTAACATAAAATCCGAAAAGCTAAAATTTTTAAACTTTGAATGTAGGATTATTGTAGAGGACTAGTATTGTCCAAAAAGGCCTCGGCATCTAAAATCGGATGAGTTTTGACAAAGTTATGGCAGTTTGAAGTCTGAAAAGGGCATTTTTAGGGACTTCTGAGCTGTCATGTCAGGATTGTTGTCATGATTTTTAACATAAAATCCGAAAAGCTAAAGTTTTTAAACTTTGAGTGAAGGATTATTCTTGAGGACAAGTATTGTCCAAAAAGGCCTCGGAATCTAAAATCGGATGAGTTTTGACAAAGTTATGGCAGTTGGAAGTCTGAAAAGGGCATTTTTAGGGACTTCTGAGCTGTCATGTCAGGATTGTTGTCATGATTTTTAACATAAAATCCGAAAAGCTAAAATTTTTAAACTTTGAATGTAGGATTATTGTAGAGAACAAGTATTGTATAAAAAGGCCTCGGAATCGACAATCGGATGAGTTTTGACAAAGTTATGGCAGTTTGAAGTCTGAAAAGGGCATTTTTAGGGACTTCTGAGCTGTCATGTCAGGATTGTTGTCATGATTTTTAACATAAAATCCGAAAAGCTAAAGTTTTTAAACTTTGAGTGAAGAATTATTCTTGAGGACAAGTATTGTCCAAAAAGGCCTCGGAATCTAAAATCGGATGAGTTTTGACAAAGTTATGGCAGTTGGAAGTCTGAAAAGGGCATTTTTAGGGACTTCTGAGCTGTCATGTCAGGATTGTTGTCATGATTTTTAACATAAAATCCGAAAAGCTAAAGTTTTTAAACTTTGAATGTTGGATTATTGTTGAGGACAAGTATTGTATAAAAAGGCCTCGGAATCGACAATCGGATGAGTTTTGACAAAGTTATGGCAGTTGGAAGTCTGAAAAGGGCATTTTTAGGGACTTCTGAGCTGTCATGTCAGGATTGTTGTCATGATTTTTGACATAAAATCCGAAAATTGAAAGTTTTTCAACTTTGAAATTAGGATTATTGTAGAGGACAAATATTGTCCAAAAAGACCTCGGGATCTAAAATCGAATGAGTTTTGACAAAGTTATGGCAGTTTGAAGTCTGAAAAGGGCATTTTTAGGGACTTCTGAGCTGTCATGTCAGGATTGTTGTCATGATTTTTAACATAAAATCCGAAAAGCTAAAATTTTTAAACTTTGAATGTAGGATTATTGTAGAGGACAAGTATTGTCCAAAAAGGCCTCGGAATCGACAATCGGATGAGTTTTGACAATGTTATGGCAGTTGGAAGTCTGAAAAGGGCATTTTTAGGGACTTCTGAGCTCTCATGTCAGGATTGTTGTCATGATTTTTAACATAAAATCCGAAAAGCTTAAGTTTTTAAACTTTGAAATTATGATTATTGTAGAGGACAAATATTATCCAAAAAGACCTCGGGATCTTAAATCGGATGAGTTTTGACAAAGTTATGGCAGTTGGAAGTCTGAAAAGGGTATTTTTAGGGACTTCTGAGCTGTCATGTCAGGATTGTTGTCATGATTTTTAACATAAAATCCGAAAAGCTAAAATTTTTAAACTTTGAATGTAGGATTATTGTAGAGGACTAGTATTGTCCAAAAAGGCCTCGGCATCTAAAATCGGATGAGTTTTGACAAAGTTATGGCAGTTTGAAGTCTGAAAAGGGCATTTTTAGGGACTTCTGAGCTGTCATGTCAGGATTGTTGTCATGATTTTTAACATAAAATCCGAAAAGCTAAAGTTTTTAAACTTTGAGTGAAGGATTATTCTTGAGGACAAGTATTGTCCAAAAAGGCCTCGGAATCTAAAATCGGATGAGTTTTGACAAAGTTATGGCAGTTGGAAGTCTGAAAAGGGCAATTTTAGGGACTTCTGAGCTGTCATGTCAGGATTGTTGTCATGATTTTTAACATAAAATCCGAAAAGCTAAAATTTTTAAACTTTGAATGTAGGATTATTGTAGAGAACAAGTATTGTATAAAAAGGCCTCGGAATCGACAATCGGATGAGTTTTGACAAAGTTATGGCAGTTTGAAGTCTGAAAAGGGCATTTTTAGGGACTTCTGAGCTGTCATGTCAGGATTGTTGTCATGATTTTTAACATAAAATCCGAAAAGCTAAAGTTTTTAAACTTTGAGTGAAGGATTATTCTTGAGGACAAGTATTGTCCAAAAAGGCCTCGGAATCTAAAATCGGATGAGTTTTGACAAAGTTATGGCAGTTGGAAGTCTGAAAAGGGCATTTTTAGGGACTTCTGAGCTGTCATGTCAGGATTGTTGTCATGATTTTTAACATAAAATCCGAAAAGCTAAAATTTTTAAACTTTGAATGTAGGATTATTGTAGAGAACAAGTATTGTATAAAAAGGCCTCGGAATCGACAATCGGATGAGTTTTGACAAAGTTATGGCAGTTGGAAGTCTGAAAAGGGTATTTTTAGGGACTTCTGAGCTGTCATGTCAGGATTGTTGTCATGATTTTTGACATAAAATCCGAAAAGTTAAAGTTTTTAAACTTTGAATGTATGATTATTGTAGAGGACAAGTATTGTCCAAAAAGGCCTCGGAATCTAAAATCGGATGAGTTTTGACAAAGTTATGGCAGTTTGAAGTCTGAAAAGGGCATTTTTAGGGACTTCTGAGCTGTCATGTCAGGATTGTTGTCATGATTTTTAACATAAAATCCGAAAAGCTAAAGTTTTTAAACTTTGAATGTAGGATTATTGTTGAGGACAAGTATTGTCCAAAAAGGCCTCGGAATCGACAATCGGATGAGTTTTGACAAAGTAATGGCAGTTGGAAGTCTGAAAAGGGCATTTTTAGGGACTTAGGAGCTGTCATGTCAGGATTGTTGTCATGATTTTTGACATAAAATCCAAAAATTGAAAGTTTTTCAACTTTGAAATTAGGATTAATGTTGAGGACAAATATTGTCCAAAAAGACCTCGGGATCTAAAATCGGATGAGTTTTGACAAAGTTATGGCAGTTTGAAGTCTGAAAAGGGCATTTTTAGGGACTTCTGAGCTGTCATGTCAGAATTGTTGTCATGATTTTTAACATAAAATCCGAAAAGCTAAAGTTTTTAAACTTTGAGTGAAGGATTATTCTTAAGGACAAGTATTGTCCAAAAAGGCCTCGGAATCTAAAATCGGATGAGTTTTGACAAAGTTATGGCAGTTTGAAGTCTGAAAAGGGCGTTTTTAGGGACTTCTGAGCTGTCATGTCAGGATTGTTGTCATGATTTTTAACATAAAATCCGAAAAGCTAAAGTTTTTAAACTTTGAATGTAGGATTATTGTTGAGGACAAGTATTGTCCAAAAAGGCCTCGGAATCGACAATCGGATGAGTTTTGACAAAGTTATGGCAGTTGGAAGTCTGAAAAGGGCATTTTTAGGGACTTAGGAGCTGTCATGTCAGGATTGTTGTCATGATTTTTGACATAAAATCCGAAAATTGAAAGTTTTTCAACTTTGAAATTAGGATTAATGTAGAGGACAAATAATGTCCAAAAATACCTCGGGATCTAAAATCGGATGAGTTTTGACAAAGTTATGGCAGTTTGAAGTCTGAAAAGGGCATTTTTAGGGACTTCTGAGCTGTCATGTCAGGATTGTTGTCATGATTTTTAACATAAAATCCGAAAAGCTAAAATTTTTAAACTTTGAATGTAGGATTATTGTAGAGGACAAGTATTGTCCAAAAAGGCCTCGGAATCTAAAATCGGATGAGTTTTGACAAAGTTATGGCAGTTTGAAGTCTGAAAAGGGCGTTTTTAGGGACTTCTGAGCTGTCATTTCAGGATTGTTGTCATGATTTTTAACATAAAATCCGAAAAGCTAAAGTTTTTAAACTTTGAATGTAGGATTATTGTTGAGGAGAAATATTGTCCAAAAAGACTTAGGGATCTAAAATCGGATGAGTTTTGACAAAGTTATGGCAGTTGGAAGTCTGAAAAGGGCATTTTTAGGGACTTCTGAGCTGTCATGTCAGGATTGTTGTCATGATTTTTGACATAAAATCCGAAAATTGAAAGTTTTTCAACTTTGAAATTAGGATTAATGTAGAGGACAAGTATTGTCCAAAAAGGCCTCGGAATCGACAATCGGATGAGTTTTGACAAAGTTATGGCAGTTGGAAGTCTGAAAAGGGCATTTTTAGGGAACTTCTGAGCTGTCATGTCAGGATTGTTGTCATGATTTTTGACATAAAATCCAAGAGTTAAAGTTTTTAAACTTTGAAATTATGATTATTGTAGAGGACAAATATTATCCAAAAAGACCTCGGGATCTTAAATCGGATGAGTTTTGACAAAGTTATGGCAGTTTGAAGTCTGAAAAGGGCGTTTTTAGGGACTTCTGAGCTGTCATGTCAGGATTGTTGTCATGATTTTTAACATAAAATCCGAAAAGCTAAAGTTTTTAAACTTTGAATGTAGGATTATTGTTGAGGACAAGTATTGTCCAAAAAGGCCTCGGAATCGACAATCGGATGAGTTTTGACAAAGTTATGGCAGTTGGAAGTCTGAAAAGTGCATTTTTAGGGACTTAGGAGCTGTCATGTCAGGATTGTTGTCATGATTTTTGACATAAAATCCGAAAATTGAAAGTTTTTCAACTTTGAAATTAGGATTAATGTAGAGGACAAATAATGTCCAAAAATACCTCGGGATCTAAAATCGGATGAGTTTTGACAAAGTTATGGCAGTTTGAAGTCTGAAAAGGGCATTTTTAGGGACTTCTGAGCTGTCATGTCAGGATTGTTGTCATGATTTTTAACATAAAATCCGAAAAGCTAAAATTTTTAAACTTTGAATGTAGGATTATTGTAGAGGACAAGTATTGTCCAAAAAGGCCTCGGAATCTAAAATCGGATGAGTTTTGACAAAGTTATGGCAGTTTGAAGTCTGAAAAGGGCGTTTTTAGGGACTTCTGAGCTGTCATTTCAGGATTGTTGTCATGATTTTTAACATAAAATCCGAAAAGCTAAAGTTTTTAAACTTTGAATGTAGGATTATTGTTGAGGACAAATATTGTCCAAAAAGACTTAGGGATCTAAAATCGGATGAGTTTTGACAAAGTTATGGCAGTTGGAAGTCTGAAAAGGGCATTTTTAGGGACTTCTGAGCTGTCATGTCAGGATTGTTGTCATGATTTTTGACATAAAATCCGAAAATTGAAAGTTTTTCAACTTTGAAATTAGGATTAATGTAGAGGACAAGTATTGTCCAAAAAGGCCTCGGAATCGACAATCGGATGAGTTTTGACAAAGTTATGGCAGTTGGAAGTCTGAAAAGGGCTTTTTTAGGGAACTTCTGAGCTGTCATGTCAGGATTGTTGTCATGATTTTTGACATAAAATCCAAGAGTTAAAGTTTTTAAACTTTGAAATTATGATTATTGTAGAGGACAAATATTATCCAAAAAGACCTCGGGATCTTAAATCGGATGAGTTTTGACAAAGTTATGGCAGTTGGAAGTCTGAAAAGGGCATTTTTAGGGACTTCTGAGCTGTCATGTCAGGATTGTTGTCATGATTTTTAACATAAAATCCGAAAAGCTAAAGTTTTTAAACTTTGAATGTAGGATTATTGTAGAGGACAAGTATTGTCCAAAAAGGCCTCGGAATCTAAAATCGGATGAGTTTTGACAAAGTTATGGCAGTTTGAAGTCTGAAAAGGGCTTTTTTAGGGACTTCTGAGCTGTCATGTCAGGATTGTTGTCATGATTTTTAACATAAAATCCGAAAAGCTAAAGTTTTTAAACTTTGAATGTAGGATTATTGTTGAGGACAAATATTGTCCAAAAAGACTTAGGGATCTAAAATCGGATGAGTTTTGACAAAGTTATGGCAGTTGGAAGTCTGAAAAGGGCGTTTTTAGGGACTTCTGAGCTGTCATGTCAGGATTGTTGTCATGATTTTTAACATAAAATCCGAAAAGCTAAAGTTTTTAAACTTTGAATGTAGGATTATTGTTGAGGACAAGTATTGTCCAAAAAGGCCTCGGAATCGACAATCGGATGAGTTTTGACAAAGTTGTGGTAGTTGGAAGTCTGAAAAGGGCATTTTTAGGGACTTCTGAGCTGTCATGTCAGGATTGTTGTCATGATTTTTGACATAAAATCCAAAAGTTAAAGTTTTTAAACTTTGAAATTATGATTATTGTAGAGGACAAATATTATCCAAAAAGACCTCGGGATCTTAAATCGGATGAGTTTTGACAAAGTTATGGCAGTTGGAAGTCTGAAAAGGGCATTTTTATGGACTTCTGAGCTGTCATGTCAGGATTGTTGTCATGATTTTTAACATAAAATCCGAAAAGCTAAAGTTTTTAAACTTTGAGTGAAGGATTATTCTTGAGGACAAGTATTGTCCAAAAAGGCCTCGGAATCTAAAATCGGATGAGTTTTGACAAAGTTATGGCAGTTTGAAGTCTGAAAAGGGCGTTTTTAGGGACTTCTGAGCTGTCATTTCAGGATTGTTGTCATGATTTTTAACATAAAATCCGAAAAGCTAAAGTTTTTAAACTTTGAATGTAGGATTATTGTTGAGGACAAATATTGTCCAAAAAGACTTAGGGATCTAAAATCGGATGAGTTTTGACAAAGTTATGGCAGTTGGAAGTCTGAAAAGGGCATTTTTAGGGACTTCTGAGCTGTCATGTCAGGATTGTTGTCATGATTTTTGACATAAAATCCGAAAATTGAAAGTTTTTCAACTTTGAAATTAGGATTAATGTAGAGGACAAGTATTGTCCAAAAAGGCCTCGGAATCGACAATCGGATGAGTTTTGACAAAGTTATGGCAGTTGGAAGTCTGAAAAGGGCATTTTTAGGGAACTTCTGAGCTGTCATGTCAGGATTGTTGTCATGATTTTTGACATAAAATCCAAGAGTTAAAGTTTTTAAACTTTGAAATTATGATTATTGTAGAGGACAAATATTATCCAAAAAGACCTCGGGATCTTAAATCGGATGAGTTTTGACAAAGTTATGGCAGTTGGAAGTCTGAAAAGGGCATTTTTAGGGACTTCTGAGCTGTCATGTCAGGATTGTTGTCATGATTTTTAACATAAAATCCGAAAAGCTAAAATTTTTAAACTTTGAATGTAGGATTATTGTAGAGGACAAGTATTGTCCAAAATGGCCTCGGAATCGACAATCGGATGAGTTTTGACAAAGTTATGGCAGTTGGAAGTCTGAAAAGGGCATTTTTATGGACTTCTGAGCTGTCATGTCAGGATTGTTGTCATGATTTTTAACATAAAATCCGAAAAGCTAAAGTTTTTAAACTTTGAATGTAGGATTATTGTAGAGGACAAGTATTGTCCAAAAAGGCCTCGGAAACTAAAATCGGATGAGTTTTGACAAAGTTATGGCAGTTTGAAGTCTGAAAAGGGCTTTTTTAGGGACTTCTGAGCTGTCATGTCAGGATTGTTGTCATGATTTTTAACATAAAATCCGAAAAGCTAAAGTTTTTAAACTTTGAATGTAGGATTATTGTTGAGGACAAATATTGTCCAAAAAGACTTAGGGATCTAAAATCGGATGAGTTTTGACAAAGTTATGGCAGTTGGAAGTCTGAAAAGGGCGTTTTTAGGGACTTCTGAGCTGTCATGTCAGGATTGTTGTCATGATTTTTAACATAAAATCCGAAAAGCTAAAGTTTTTAAACTTTGAATGTAGGATTATTGTTGAGGACAAGTATTGTCCAAAAAGGCCTCGGAATCGACAATCGGATGAGTTTTGACAAAGTTGTGGTAGTTGGAAGTCTGAAAAGGGCATTTTTAGGGACTTCTGAGCTGTCATGTCAGGATTGTTGTCATGATTTTTGACATAAAATCCAAAAGTTAAAGTTTTTAAACTTTGAAATTATGATTATTGTAGAGGACAAATATTATCCAAAAAGACCTCGGGATCTTAAATCGGATGAGTTTTGACAAAGTTATGGCAGTTGGAAGTCTGAAAAGGGCATTTTTATGGACTTCTGAGCTGTCATGTCAGGATTGTTGTCATGATTTTTAACATAAAATCCGAAAAGCTAAAGTTTTTAAACTTTGAGTGAAGGATTATTCTTGAGGACAAGTATTGTCCAAAAAGGCCTCGGAATCTAAAATCGGATGAGTTTTGACAAAGTTATGGCAGTTGGAAGTCTGAAAAGGGCATTTTTAGGGACTTCTGAGCTGTCATGTCAGGATTGTTATCATGATTTTTGACATAAAATCCGAAAAGTTAAAGTTTTTAAACTTTGAAATTAGGATTAATGTAGAGGACAAGTATTGTCCAAAAAGGCCTCGGAATCGACAATCGGATGAGTTTTGACAAAGTTATGGCAGTTTGAAGTCTGAAAAGGGCGTTTTTAGGGACTTCTGAGCTGTCATTTCAGGATTGTTGTCATGATTTTTAACATAAAATCCGAAAAGCTAAAGTTTTTAAACTTTGAATGTAGGATTATTGTTGAGGACAAATATTGTCCAAAAAGACTTAGGGATCTAAAATCGGATGAGTTTTGACAAAGTTATGGCAGTTGGAAGTCTGAAAAGGGCATTTTTAGGGACTTCTGAGCTGTCATGTCAGGATTGTTGTCATGATTTTTGACATAAAATCCGAAAATTGAAAGTTTTTCAACTTTGAAATTAGGATTAATGTAGAGGACAAGTATTGTCCAAAAAGGCCTCGGAATCGACAATCGGATGAGTTTTGACAAAGTTATGGCAGTTGGAAGTCTGAAAAGGGCATTTTTAGGGAACTTCTGAGCTGTCATGTCAGGATTGTTGTCATGATTTTTGACATAAAATCCAAGAGTTAAAGTTTTTAAACTTTGAAATTATGATTATTGTAGAGGACAAATATTATCCAAAAAGACCTCGGGATCTTAAATCGGATGAGTTTTGACAAAGTTATGGCAGTTGGAAGTCTGAAAAGGGCATTTTTAGGGACTTCTGAGCTGTCATGTCAGGATTGTTGTCATGATTTTTAACATAAAATCCGAAAAGCTAAAATTTTTAAACTTTGAATGTAGGATTATTGTAGAGGACAAGTATTGTCCAAAAAGGCCTCGGAATCGACAATCGGATGAGTTTTGACAAAGTTATGGCAGTTGGAAGTCTGAAAAGGGCATTTTTATGGACTTCTGAGCTGTCATGTCAGGATTGTTGTCATGATTTTTAACATAAAATCCGAAAAGCTAAAGTTTTTAAACTTTGAATGTAGGATTATTGTAGAGGACAAGTTTTGTCCAAAAAGGCCTCGGAAACTAAAATCGGATGAGTTTTGACAAAGTTATGGCAGTTTGAAGTCTGAAAAGGGCTTTTTTAGGGACTTCTGAGCTGTCATGTCAGGATTGTTGTCATGATTTTTAACATAAAATCCGAAAAGCTAAAGTTTTTAAACTTTGAATGTAGGATTATTGTAGAGGACAAGTATTGTCCAAAAAGGCCTCGGAATCGACAATCGGATGAGTTTTGACAAAGTTATGGCAGTTGGAAGTCTGAAAAGGGCATTTTTATGGACTTCTGAGCTGTCATGTCAGGATTGTTGTCATGATTTTTAACATAAAATCCGAAAAGCTAAAGTTTTTAAACTTTGAATGTAGGATTATTGTAGAGGACAAGTATTGTCCAAAAAGGCCTTGGAATCGACAATCGGATGAGTTTTGACAAAGTTGTGGTAGTTGGAAGTCTGAAAAGGGCATTTTTAGGGACTTCTGAGCTGTCATGTCAGGATTGTTGTCATGATTTTTGACATAAAATCCAAAAGTTAAAGTTTTTAAACTTTGAAATTATGATTATTGTAGAGGACAAATATTATCCAAAAAGACCTCGGGATCTTAAATCGGATGAGTTTTGACAAAGTTATGGCAGTTGGAAGTCTGAAAAGGGCATTTTTAGGGACTTCTGAGCTGTCATGTCAGGATTGTTGTCATGATTTTTAACATAAAATCCGAAAAGCTAAAGTTTTTAAACTTTGAATGTAGGATTATTGTTGAGGACAAATATTGTCCAAAAAGACTTAGGGATCTAAAATCGGATGAGTTTTGACAAAGTTATGGCAGTTGGAAGTCTGAAAAGGGCGTTTTTAGGGACTTCTGAGCTGTCATGTCAGGATTGTTGTCATGATTTTTAACATAAAATCCGAAAAGCTAAAGTTTTTAAACTTTGAATGTAGGATTATTGTTGAGGACAAGTATTGTCCAAAAAGGCCTCGGAATCGACAATCGGATGAGTTTTGACAAAGTTGTGGTAGTTGGAAGTCTGAAAAGGGCATTTTTAGGGACTTCTGAGCTGTCATGTCAGGATTGTTGTCATGATTTTTGACATAAAATCCAAAAGTTAAAGTTTTTAAACTTTGAAATTATGATTATTGTAGAGGACAAATATTATCCAAAAAGACCTCGGGATCTTAAATCGGATGAGTTTTGACAAAGTTATGGCAGTTGGAAGTCTGAAAAGGGCATTTTTATGGACTTCTGAGCTGTCATGTCAGGATTGTTGTCATGATTTTTAACATAAAATCCGAAAAGCTAAAGTTTTTAAACTTTGAGTGAAGGATTATTCTTGAGGACAAGTATTGTCCAAAAAGGCCTCGGAATCTAAAATCGGATGAGTTTTGACAAAGTTATGGCAGTTGGAAGTCTGAAAAGGGCATTTTTAGGGACTTCTGAGCTGTCATGTCAGGATTGTTATCATGATTTTTGACATAAAATCCGAAAAGTTAAAGTTTTTAAACTTTGAAATTAGGATTAATGTAGAGGACAAGTATTGTCCAAAAAGGCCTCGGAATCGACAATCGGATGAGTTTTGACAAAGTTATGGCAGTTTGAAGTCTGAAAAGGGCGTTTTTAGGGACTTCTGAGCTGTCATTTCAGGATTGTTGTCATGATTTTTAACATAAAATCCGAAAAGCTAAAGTTTTTAAACTTTGAATGTAGGATTATTGTTGAGGACAAATATTGTCCAAAAAGACTTAGGGATCTAAAATCGGATGAGTTTTGACAAAGTTATGGCAGTTGGAAGTCTGAAAAGGGCATTTTTAGGGACTTCTGAGCTGTCATGTCAGGATTGTTGTCATGATTTTTGACATAAAATCCGAAAATTGAAAGTTTTTCAACTTTGAAATTAGGATTAATGTAGAGGACAAGTATTGTCCAAAAAGGCCTCGGAATCGACAATCGGATGAGTTTTGACAAAGTTATGGCAGTTGGAAGTCTGAAAAGGGCATTTTTAGGGAACTTCTGAGCTGTCATGTCAGGATTGTTGTCATGATTTTTGACATAAAATCCAAGAGTTAAAGTTTTTAAACTTTGAAATTATGATTATTGTAGAGGACAAATATTATCCAAAAAGACCTCGGGATCTTAAATCGGATGAGTTTTGACAAAGTTATGGCAGTTGGAAGTCTGAAAAGGGCATTTTTAGGGACTTCTGAGCTGTCATGTCAGGATTGTTGTCATGATTTTTAACATAAAATCCGAAAAGCTAAAATTTTTAAACTTTGAATGTAGGATTATTGTAGAGGACAAGTATTGTCCAAAAAGGCCTCGGAATCGACAATCGGATGAGTTTTGACAAAGTTATGGCAGTTGGAAGTCTGAAAAGGGCATTTTTATGGACTTCTGAGCTGTCATGTCAGGATTGTTGTCATGATTTTTAACATAAAATCCGAAAAGCTAAAGTTTTTAAACTTTGAATGTAGGATTATTGTAGAGGACAAGTTTTGTCCAAAAAGGCCTCGGAAACTAAAATCGGATGAGTTTTGACAAAGTTATGGCAGTTGGAAGTCTGAAAAGGGCATTTTTAGGGACTTAGGAGCTGTCATGTCAGGATTGTTGTCATGATTTTTGACATAAAATCCAAAAATTGAATGTTTTTCAACTTTGAAATTAGGACTAATGTTGAGGACAAATATTGTCCAAAAAGACCTCGGCATCTAAAATCGGATGAGTTTTGACAAAGTTATGGCAGTTTGAAGTCTGAAAAGGGCATTTTTAGGGACTTCTGAGCTGTCATGTCAGGATTGTTGTCATGATTTTTAACATAAAATCCGAAAAGCTAAAGTTTTTAAACTTTGAGTGAAGGATTATTCTTAAGGACAAGTATTGTCCAAAAAGGCCTCGGAATCTAAAATCGGATGAGTTTTGACAAAGTTATAGCAGTTGGAAGTCTGAAAAGGGCATTTTTAGGGACTTAGGAGCTGTCATGTCAGGATTTTTGACATAAAATCCAAAAATATAAAGTTTTTCAACTTTGAAATTAGGACTAATGTTGAGGACAAATATTGTCCAAGAAGACCTCGGGATCTAAAATCGGATGAGTTTTGACAAAGTTATGGCAGTTGGAAGTCTGAAAAGGGCATTTTTAGGGACTTAGGAGCTGTCATGTCAGGATTGTTGTCATGATTTTTGACATAAAATCCGAAAATTGAAAGTTTTTCAACTTTGAAATTAGGATTAATGTAGAGGACAAATAATGTCCAAAAATACCTCGGGATCTAAAATCGGATGAGTTTTGACAAAGTTATGGCAGTTGGAAGTCTGAAAAGGGCATTTTTAGGGACTTCTGAGCTGTCATGTCAGGATTGTTGTCATGATTTTTAACATAAAATCCGAAAAGCTAAAATTTTTAAACTTTGAATGTAGGATTATTGTAGAGGACAAGTATTGTCCAAAAAGGCCTCGGAATCTAAAATCGGATGAGTTTTGACAAAGTTATGGCAGTTGGAAGTCTGAAAAGGGCATTTTTAGGGACTTAGGAGCTGTCATGTCAGGATTGTTGTCATGATTTTTGACATAAAATCCGAAAAGCTAAAGTTTTTCAACTTTGAAATTATGATTATTGTAGAGGACAAATATTATCCAAAAAGACCTCGGGATCTTAAATCGGATGAGTTTTGACAAAGTTATGGCAGTTGGAAGTCTGAAAAGGGCATTTTTAGGGACTTAGGAGCTGTCATGTCAGGATTGTTGTCATGATTTTTGACATAAAATCCGAAAATTGAAAGTTTTTCAACTTTGAAATTATGATTATTGTAGAGGACAAATATTATCCAAAAAGACCTCGGGATCTTAAATCGGATGAGTTTTGACAAAGTTATGGCAGTTGGAAGTCTGAAAAGGGCATTTTTATGGACTTCTGAGCTGTCATGTCAGGATTGTTGTCATGATTTTTGACATAAAATCCGAAAATTGAAAGTTTTTCAACTTTGAAATTAGGATTAATGTAGAGGACAAGTATTGTCCAAAAAGACCTCGGAATCGACAATCGGATGAGTTTTGACAAAGTTATGGCAGTTGGAAGTCTGAAAAGGGCATTTTTATGGACTTCTGAGCTGTCATGTCAGGATTGTTGTCATGATTTTTAACATAAAATCCGAAAAGCTAAAGTTTTTAAACTTTGAATGTAGGATTATTGTAGAGGACAAGTATTGTCCAAAAAGGCCTCGGAATCTAAAATCGGATGAGTTTTGACAAAGTTATGGCAGTTTGAAGTCTTAAAAGGGCTTTTTTAGGGACTTCTGAGCTGTCATGTCAGGATTGTTGTCATGATTTTTAACATAAAATCCGAAAAGCTAAAGTTTTTAAACTTTGAGTGAAGGATTATTCTTGTGGACAAGTATTGTCCAAAAAGGCCTCGGAATCTAAAATCGGATGAGTTTTGACAAAGTTATGGCAGTTTGAAGTCTGAAAAGGGCGTTTTTAGGGACTTCTGAGCTGTCATGTCAGGATTGTTGTCATGATTTTTAACATAAAATCCGAAAAGCTAAAGTTTTTAAACTTTGAATGTAGGATTATTGTTGAGGACAAGTATTGTCCAAAAAGGCCTCGGAATCGACAATCGGATGAGTTTTGACAAAGTTATGGCAGTTGGAAGTCTGAAAAGGGCATTTTTAGGGACTTAGGAGCTGTCATGTCAGGATTGTTGTCATGATTTTTGACATAAAATCCAAAAATTGAATGTTTTTCAACTTTGAAATTAGGACTAATGTTGAGGACAAATATTGTCCAAAAAGACCTCGGGATCTAAAATCGGATGAGTTTTGACAAAGTTATGGCAGTTTGAAGTCTGAAAAGGGCATTTTTAGGGACTTCTGAGCTGTCATGTCAGGATTGTTGTCATGATTTTTAACATAAAATCCGAAAAGCTAAAGTTTTTAAACTTTGAGTGAAGGATTATTCTTAAGGACAAGTATTGTCCAAAAAGGCCTCGGAATCTAAAATCGGATGAGTTTTGACAAAGTTATGGCAGTTGGAAGTCTGAAAAGGGCATTTTTAGGGACTTAGGAGCTGTCATGTCAGGATTGTTGTCATGATTTTTGACATAAAATCCAAAAATTGAAAGTTTTTCAACTTTGAAATTAGGACTAATGTTGAGGACAAATATTGTCCAAAAAGACCTCGGGATCTAAAATCGGATGAGTTTTGACAAAGTTATGGCAGTTGGAAGTCTGAAAAGGGCATTTTTAGGGACTTAGGAGCTGTCATGTCAGGATTGTTGTCATGATTTTTGACATAAAATCCGAAAATTGAAAGTTTTTCAACTTTGAAATTAGGATTAATGTAGAGGACAAATAATGTCCAAAAATACCTCGGAATCTAAAATCGGATGAGTTTTGACAAAGTTATGGCAGTTTGAAGTCTGAAAAGGGCATTTTTAGGGACTTCTGAGCTGTCATGTCGGGATTGTTGTCATGATTTTTAACATAAAATCCGAAAAGCTAAAATTTTTAAACTTTGAATGTAGGATTATTGTAGAGGACAAGTATTGTCCAAAAAGGCCTCGGAATCTAAAATCGGATGAGTTTTGACAAAGTTATGGCAGTTGGAAGTCTGAAAAGGGCATTTTTAGGGACTTAGGAGCTGTCATGTCAGGATTGTTGTCATGATTTTTGACATAAAATCCGAAAATTGAAAGTTTTTCAACTTTGAAATTATGATTATTGTAGAGGACAAATATTATCCAAAAAGACCTCGGGATCTTAAATCGGATGAGTTTTGACAAAGTTATGGCAGTTGGAAGTCTGAAAAGGGCGTTTTTTTTATGGACTTCTGAGCTGTCATGTCAGGATTGTTGTCATGATTTTTGACATAAAATCCGAAAATTGAAAGTTTTTCAACTTTGAAATTAGGATTAATGTAGAGGACAAGTATTGTCCAAAAAGACCTCGGGATCTTAAATCGGATGAGTTTTGACAAAGTTATGGCAGTTGGAAGTCTGAAAAGGGCATTTTTATGGACTTCTGAGCTGTCATGTCAGGATTGTTGTCATGATTTTTAACATAAAATCCGAAAAGCTAAAGTTTTTAAACTTTGAGTGAAGGATTATTCTTGAGGACAAGTATTGTCCAAAAAGGCCTCGGAATCTAAAATCGGATGAGTTTTGACAAAGTTATGGCAGTTGGAAGTCTGAAAAGGGCATTTTTAGGGACTTCTGAGCTGTCATGTCAGGATTGTTGTCATGATTTTTGACATAAAATCCGAAAAGTTAAAGTTTTTAAACTTTGAATGTATGATTATTGTAGAGGACAAGTATTGTCCAAAAAGGCCTCGGAATCTAAAATCGGATGAGTTTTGACAAAGTTATGGCAGTTTGAAGTCTGAAAAGGGCATTTTTAGGGACTTCTGAGCTGTCATGTCAGGATTGTTGTCATGATTTTTAACATAAAATCCGAAAAGCTAAAATTTTTAAACTTTCAATGTAGGATTATTGTAGAGGACAAGTATTGTCCAAAAAGGCCTCGGAATCTAAAATCGGATGAGTGTTGACAAAGTTATGGCAGTTTGAAGTCTGAAAAGGGCGTTTTTAGGGACTTCTGAGCTGTCATGTCAGGATTGTTGTCATGATTTTTAACATAAAATCCGAAAAGCTAAAGTTTTTAAACTTTGAATGTAGGATTATTGTTGAGGACAAGTATTGTCCAAAACGGCCTCGGAATCGACAATCGGATGAGTTTTGACAAAGTTATGGCAGTTGGAAGTCTGAAAAGGGCATTTTTAGGGACTTAGGAGCTGTCATGTCAGGATTGTTGTCATGATTTTTGACATAAAATCCAAAAATTGAATGTTTTTCAACTTTGAAATTAGGACTAATGTTGAGGACAAATATTGTCCAAAAAGACCTCGGGATCTAAAATCGGATGAGTTTTGACAAAGTTATGGCAGTTTGAAGTCTGAAAAGGGCATTTTTAGGGACTTCTGAGCTGTCATGTCAGGATTGTTGTCATGATTTTTGACATAAAATCCGAAAAGCTAAAGTTTTTAAACTTTGAGTGAAGGATTATTCTTAAGGACAAGTATTGTCCAAAAAGGCCTCGGAATCTAAAATCGGATGAGTTTTGACAAAGTTATAGCAGTTGGAAGTCTGAAAAGGGCATTTTTAGGGACTTAGGAGCTGTCATGTCAGGATTTTTGACATAAAATCCAAAAATATAAAGTTTTTCAACTTTGAATGTAGGATTATTGTTGAGGACAAGTATTGTCCAAAACGGCCTCGGAATCGACAATCGGATGAGTTTTGACAAAGTTATGGCAGTTGGAAGTCTGAAAAGGGCATTTTTAGGGACTTCTGAGCTGTCATGTCAGGATTGTTGTCATGATTTTTGACATAAAATCCAAAAGTTAAAGTTTTTAAACTTTGAAATTATGATTATTGTAGAGGACAAATATTATCCAAAAAGACCTCGGGATCTTAAATCGGATGAGTTTTGACAAAGTTATGGCAGTTGGAAGTCTGAAAAGGGCATTTTTATGGACTTCTGAGCTGTCATGTCAGGATTGTTGTCATGATTTTTAACATAAAATCCGAAAAGCTAAAGTTTTTAAACTTTGAGTGAAGGATTATTCTTGAGGACAAGTATTGTCCAAAAAGGCCTCGGAATCTAAAATCGGATGAGTGTTGACAAAGTTATGGCAGTTTGAAGTCTGAAAAGGGCGTTTTTAGGGACTTCTGAGCTGTCATGTCAGGATTGTTGTCATGATTTTTAACATAAAATCCGAAAAGCTAAAGTTTTTAAACTTTGAATGTAGGATTATTGTTGAGGACAAGTATTGTCCAAAACGGCCTCGGAATCGACAATCGGATGAGTTTTGACAAAGTTATGGCAGTTGGAAGTCTGAAAAGGGCATTTTTAGGGACTTAGGAGCTGTCATGTCAGGATTGTTGTCATGATTTTTGACATAAAATCCAAAAATTGAATGTTTTTCAACTTTGAAATTAGGACTAATGTTGAGGACAAATATTGTCCAAAAAGACCTCGGGATCTAAAATCGGATGAGTTTTGACAAAGTTATGGCAGTTTGAAGTCTGAAAAGGGCATTTTTAGGGACTTCTGAGCTGTCATGTCAGGATTGTTGTCATGATTTTTAACATAAAATCCGAAAAGCTAAAGTTTTTAAACTTTGAGTGAAGGATTATTCTTAAGGACAAGTATTGTCCAAAAAGGCCTCGGAATCTAAAATCGGATGAGTTTTGACAAAGTTATAGCAGTTGGAAGTCTGAAAAGGGCATTTTTAGGGACTTAGGAGCTGTCATGTCAGGATTTTTGACATAAAATCCAAAAATATAAAGTTTTTCAACTTTGAAATTAGGACTAATGTTGAGGACAAATATTGTCCAAAAAGACCTCGGGATCTAAAATCGGATGAGTTTTGACAAAGTTATGGCAGTTGGAAGTCTGAAAAGGGCATTTTTAGGGACTTAGGAGCTGTCATGTCAGGATTGTTGTCATGATTTTTGACATAAAATCCGAAAATTGAAAGTTTTTCAACTTTGAAATTAGGATTAATGTAGAGGACAAATAATGTCCAAAAATACCTCGGGATCTAAAATCGGATGAGTTTTGACAAAGTTATGGCAGTTGGAAGTCTGAAAAGGGCATTTTTAGGGACTTCTGAGCTGTCATGTCAGGATTGTTGTCATGATTTTTAACATAAAATCCGAAAAGCTAAAATTTTTAAACTTTGAATGTAGGATTATTGTAGAGGACAAGTATTGTCCAAAAAGGCCTCGGAATCTAAAATCGGATGAGTTTTGACAAAGTTATGGCAGTTGGAAGTCTGAAAAGGGCATTTTTAGGGACTTAGGAGCTGTCATGTCAGGATTGTTGTCATGATTTTTGACATAAAATCCGAAAAGCTAAAGTTTTTCAACTTTGAAATTATGATTATTGTAGAGGACAAATATTATCCAAAAAGACCTCGGGATCTTAAATCGGATGAGTTTTGACAAAGTTATGGCAGTTGGAAGTCTGAAAAGGGCATTTTTAGGGACTTAGGAGCTGTCATGTCAGGATTGTTGTCATGATTTTTGACATAAAATCCGAAAATTGAAAGTTTTTCAACTTTGAAATTATGATTATTGTAGAGGACAAATATTATCCAAAAAGACCTCGGGATCTTAAATCGGATGAGTTTTGACAAAGTTATGGCAGTTGGAAGTCTGAAAAGGGCATTTTTATGGACTTCTGAGCTGTCATGTCAGGATTGTTGTCATGATTTTTGACATAAAATCCGAAAATTGAAAGTTTTTCAACTTTGAAATTAGGATTAATGTAGAGGACAAGTATTGTCCAAAAAGACCTCGGAATCGACAATCGGATGAGTTTTGACAAAGTTATGGCAGTTGGAAGTCTGAAAAGGGCATTTTTATGGACTTCTGAGCTGTCATGTCAGGATTGTTGTCATGATTTTTAACATAAAATCCGAAAAGCTAAAGTTTTTAAACTTTGAATGTAGGATTATTGTAGAGGACAAGTATTGTCCAAAAAGGCCTCGGAATCTAAAATCGGATGAGTTTTGACAAAGTTATGGCAGTTTGAAGTCTTAAAAGGGCTTTTTTAGGGACTTCTGAGCTGTCATGTCAGGATTGTTGTCATGATTTTTAACATAAAATCCGAAAAGCTAAAGTTTTTAAACTTTGAGTGAAGGATTATTCTTGTGGACAAGTATTGTCCAAAAAGGCCTCGGAATCTAAAATCGGATGAGTTTTGACAAAGTTATGGCAGTTTGAAGTCTGAAAAGGGCGTTTTTAGGGACTTCTGAGCTGTCATGTCAGGATTGTTGTCATGATTTTTGACATAAAATCCGAAAATTGAAAGTTTTTCAACTTTGAAATTAGGATTAATGTAGAGGACAAGTATTGTCCAAAAAGACCTCGGAATCGACAATCGGATGAGTTTTGACAAAGTTATGGCAGTTGGAAGTCTGAAAAGGGCATTTTTATGGACTTCTGAGCTGTCATGTCAGGATTGTTGTCATGATTTTTAACATAAAATCCGAAAAGCTAAAGTTTTTAAACTTTGAATGTAGGATTATTGTAGAGGACAAGTATTGTCCAAAAAGGCCTCGGAATCTAAAATCGGATGAGTTTTGACAAAGTTATGGCAGTTTGAAGTCTTAAAAGGGCTTTTTTAGGGACTTCTGAGCTGTCATGTCAGGATTGTTGTCATGATTTTTAACATAAAATCCGAAAAGCTAAAGTTTTTAAACTTTGAATGTAGGATTATTGTAGAGGACAAATATTATCCAAAAAGGCCTCGGAATCGACAATCGGATGAGTTTTGACAAAGTTATGGCAGTTGGAAGTCTGAAAAGGGCATTTTTATGGACTTCTGAGCTGTCATGTCAGGATTGTTGTCATGATTTTTGACATAAAATCCGAAAATTGAAAGTTTTTCAACTTTGAAATTAGGATTAATGTAGAGGACAAGTATTGTCCAAAAAGACCTCGGAATCGACAATCGGATGAGTTTTGACAAAGTTATGGCAGTTGGAAGTCTGAAAAGGGCATTTTTATGGACTTCTGAGCTGTCATGTCAGGATTGTTGTCATGATTTTTAACATAAAATCCGAAAAGCTAAAGTTTTTAAACTTTGAATGTAGGATTATTGTAGAGGACAAGTATTGTCCAAAAAGGCCTCGGAATCTAAAATCGGATGAGTTTTGACAAAGTTATGGCAGTTTGAAGTCTTAAAAGGGCTTTTTTAGGGACTTCTGAGCTGTCATGTCAGGATTGTTGTCATGATTTTTAACATAAAATCCGAAAAGCTAAAGTTTTTAAACTTTGAGTGAAGGATTATTCTTGTGGACAAGTATTGTCCAAAAAGGCCTCGGAATCTAAAATCGGATGAGTTTTGACAAAGTTATGGCAGTTTGAAGTCTGAAAAGGGCGTTTTTAGGGACTTCTGAGCTGTCATGTCAGGATTGTTGTCATGATTTTTAACATAAAATCCGAAAAGCTAAAGTTTTTAAACTTTGAATGTAGGATTATTGTTGAGGACAAGTATTGTCCAAAAAGGCCTCGGAATCGACAATCAGATGAGTTTTGACAAAGTTATGGCAGTTGGAAGTCTGAAAAGGGCATTTTTAGGGACTTAGGAGCTGTCATGTCAGGATTGTTGTCATGATTTTTGACATAAAATCCAAAAATTGAATGTTTTTCAACTTTGAAATTAGGACTAATGTTGAGGACAAATATTGTCCAAAAAGACCTCGGGATCTAAAATCGGATGAGTTTTGACAAAGTTATGGCAGTTTGAAGTCTGAAAAGGGCATTTTTAGGGACTTCTGAGCTGTCATGTCAGGATTGTTGTCATGATTTTTAACATAAAATCCGAAAAGCTAAAGTTTTTAAACTTTGAGTGAAGGATTATTCTTAAGGACAAGTATTGTCCAAAAAGGCCTCGGAATCTAAAATCGGATGAGTTTTGACAAAGTTATGGCAGTTGGAAGTCTGAAAAGGGCATTTTTAGGGACTTAGGAGCTGTCATGTCAGGATTGTTGTCATGATTTTTGACATAAAATCCAAAAATTGAAAGTTTTTCAACTTTGAAATTAGGACTAATGTTGAGGACAAATATTGTCCAAAAAGACCTCGGGATCTAAAATCGGATGAGTTTTGACAAAGTTATGGCAGTTGGAAGTCTGAAAAGGGCATTTTTAGGGATTTAGGAGCTGTCATGTCAGGATTGTTGTCATGATTTTTGACATAAAATCCGAAAATTGAAAGTTTTTCAACTTTGAAATTAGGATTAATGTAGAGGACAAATAATGTCCAAAAATACCTCGGAATCTAAAATCGGATGAGTTTTGACAAAGTTATGGCAGTTTGAAGTCTGAAAAGGGCATTTTTAGGGACTTCTGAGCTGTCATGTCGGGATTGTTGTCATGATTTTTAACATAAAATCCGAAAAGCTAAAATTTTTAAACTTTGAATGTAGGATTATTGTAGAGGACAAGTATTGTCCAAAAAGGCCTCGGAATCTAAAATCGGATGAGTTTTGACAAAGTTATGGCAGTTGGAAGTCTGAAAAGGGCATTTTTAGGGACTTAGGAGCTGTCATGTCAGGATTGTTGTCATGATTTTTGACATAAAATCCGAAAATTGAAAGTTTTTCAACTTTGAAATTATGATTATTGTAGAGGACAAATATTATCCAAAAAGACCTCGGGATCTTAAATCGGATGAGTTTTGACAAAGTTATGGCAGTTGGAAGTCTGAAAAGGGCGTTTTTTTTATGGACTTCTGAGCTGTCATGTCAGGATTGTTGTCATGATTTTTGACATAAAATCCGAAAATTGAAAGTTTTTCAACTTTGAAATTAGGATTAATGTAGAGGACAAGTATTGTCCAAAAAGGCCTCGGAATCGACAATCGGATGAGTTTTGACAAAGTTATGGCAGTTGGAAGTCTGAAAAGGGCATTTTTATGGACTTCTGAGCTGTCATGTCAGGATTGTTGTCATGATTTTTAACATAAAATCCGAAAAGCTAAAGTTTTTAAACTTTGAATGTAGGATTATTGTAGAGGACAAGTATTGTCCAAAAAGGCCTCGGAATCTAAAATCGGATGAGTTTTGACAAAGTTATGGCAATTTGAAGTGTGAAAAGGGCGTTTTTAGGGACTTCTGAGCTGTCATGTCAGGATTGTTGTCATGATTTTTAACATAAAATCCGAAAAGCTAAAGTTTTTAAACTTTGAATGTAGGATTATTGTTGAGGACAAGTATTGTCCAAAAAGGCCTCGGAATCGACAATCGGATGAGTTTTGACAAATTTATGGCAGTTTGAAGTCTGAAAAGGGGAATTTTTAGGGACTTTTCCGTGTCTTATCTTTTCATTCTAAGCATTATCCTAAATAGTGTTATCTATTTCTAGGATTCTGAACTCACCGTTCCTGGGCGCGCTGAATGACGCGTCTGCGTCGAACAATTTCGGTTCTGCGGCAGCTTTCGCAGTAGGCGGAGTAACCGCAAATCAAGATGACAATGAAGGCGACGGTGTAAATTAACCAGCTCCAGCCGAGAAAACTGAAACAAACAGTCACAATGAGTCCAACTATGCTGTTGGTATTTCTCTGCTTACGTCACAAATGTTGCATTCAAATCCTTCCAGAACTGCGAGACATTATCACGCTGGTTCTTCTTCGCCTCGTTCCTCCAGAAGCCAAACGTTAACATTGTCTATCTGTTTTTGAATTTATTTTTGCCTACAACAAATGTGTGTCAAGAATTTATTCTGATTGCCCAGATATGTAATTACTGCCTGTCGGCAAGCTGTATACAAAACGTAGCAAAGCCGCCTTAGAATTTCTGAATATCCGAATTTCCCAGATTGCTTAGATTCTCAATAGTGTCGAGACTCAATTAGGTGTTTTGTTAACTAACCGTTTATCCTTAACAACCAGGAAGTTGTTTGCTTGCTTGTTTGTTGTTACCCCCACAAGCTGCTTAATAAGGCGCCAAGGCCAACGATCAGCAATCTGTGTTGATCAGTGATCAATGATCAGTTGATCGCTGCGACTAATGCCAGCTCGAATCTGGCTTTGTCTCTAGCGGCAATTGGCAACTGGCAGCGGGCAACTGGCAACGGGCAACTGGAGATTGGTGATTCGTGCGCTTCCGTCAACGTCGCATCGTCAGTCTGGGAAAGCGTGATCAAATAAATTATCGCTATGGGCTGCAGCTGACAGTGTCAAAAGATCTCTTGACAATTTGCCAGGCGCTCTGGACATACATATGTACATGCGCTGGATTTATGGCCATGTCTTTGGGCCACTCGCCGCCAACCACGTGACACGAGGGGAGACACGCGGAGACATGCGGAGTCCGAGGCCCCATATGACACTGCATATTGCTCCAAATTGGCGGCCCAGCCCACAAAAAAATAGCAGGCCTGCATGACGGGGCAAACAAAATAAGCAAATTGCAGTCTGACAGCCTCAGAGCCAACGATCCTAACTCTCCAATCTGCTGACACATGGCCCCCAACTCCAATCGAAGTTCTAACCTTATAACAATTTTACTCTGTTACCAAACAAACTAATTTGGTATCATCAAATTCGTTGCTTGGCTTAATAATGATCGGGGAAATAATAATAATATAATATAAAACTAATAAAATCCATAATCAATTAAGTTCTTTTTCAGCAATTTACATCTGGTAACATCTGGAAACAGAGTATTTCTCAGTCGTTCGTTTTCGACGGCAAAGTTCTTACGTGTTTTTATATGCAAATGTTTTTATGGTAATTGTTTAATTTTGTTATCTAATAGCAAATGATGTTTTTGCTATGAAAACACAGTTGAGAGCTTTTGAGAGAGCGTTTAATAATTTTGATAGATATTACTCAGCAGTAATTGATCAAACAGATGGAATTAGTTCCGGAGAAATATAAAAGCCAATTGTCATCATTAAGTACATTTTTGTCAGCATAAAATAAATTTTGTGAGGTCATTTCGTTTTGGGTTTGTAAACTGAGATGAGAAATTGATAAATATTTAAATATAATTATTATTATTATTATGTTAACAGATAGTTTACTATCAGTGTGTGACAAACAACTTGGTATAGTGAGCATACCTTTTAAGCAAACAAGCCTAAATTAGAGAAGATCTTGAAGATTATTTGTATGGAGTGTTTCTGTTTGTTTTTTTTTTTCACAGATTCGATTCGATTGCCACTTAAGAGCTGGCTTTTTTGGGGCCCTCTTCAAAAGGCTGTCAAATTAACTAAATATGTATACACTGGTGGCAATGGCTTTGACGCTAGCCCACACAAAATGCAAATGAATTGTTATCAGTTAATTGTCATGACCGGGTTCCCAGCACAGCATCTAACTCTCTCTCCCTCTCTCTATCTCTCTCTCTTTCTATCGTTCTCACTGTTGTTTGCATTGTTATCAGCTTTTAGGCTTGATTTGATTACATTCGCTGCGTGGGTGTCCAAAATTCGATTCCCCACTCAATGAGCGGCAGCTAATAGGCCAATAAATGCGATGATATGCGGTAAAATGTTCGACAGCTTTGGGATCTACAATAAAACTGCGACTCTTGAGGCGGGCCAGCAAATGCACTCGCAGAAAAACGTGGTTCGTAATTCAAGTGTATTCGAAATAAACTGATACACTCTTTATCATCACTCTTTATCATCAATTTCAGTAATTTAGGGCTTAAAAAAATAAACATTCTTGAAATAAGAATTGCGTTTTTCATCTAGGATTTTCTTGGCCGGATTTTGATAGCGTACAAAATGCTGTATTTTTTTTCTGAGTGCGCAAATCCTTTTGACATATGGACATTGCACAGTGGTCACACTGGGCACAGTGGGGCTGGCGGGGCAGCAAGCAGCGCTTATGATGACAGCGTTGCTTGCTATCTCCGCAATTGGGCAAGGGCAGCGAAACAAGTTCTTGCGGCAACTAAACTGGCTGCTTCTGCAGCAGAGTCAAGCGCAAATATTTAACTTAACGACTCGACACTGAAGAACAGAGCCATAAAAAGCATAAACCGCAGCAAAAACAACAACAAGAAAAGTCTTTTCTATGTGGTTCGATTGCCTGCAGCTAGCTAGCTAGATCTGCCTTGCGGGGGCGCAACGAAAACAAAACAGCTGCAACACAAGCAGCCGCTGCCTCAGTCGCAGCCGCTGCCTCAGTCGACGTCGCCGTCGCTGTCAACGACCAACCGAGCGAACAAAGAAAGCGACGGCAAACGAAGTTCGTTTCACGATCGCTGAGCAACTGGACTTGGGGACTTTCGGTTTCGGTCGTGCTTGAAGGCATGCAATGCATGTTCAGTTCGTCTCGGGACTTCTAAGCGATCAGTTGTGTTAGCTCCGCCGTAAGCAGAGAACGTAACACAAAAAAACAGCCCGATCAAATATCACGTATCGAACGTGATCAGTGATCAGAAGAGTGTTTGCAGAAGGAAAATTCGTTCGGTTTTTTTACGCATCTTTTCTTGGCATACGGAAGCAGCTTTAATCTTTTTGAATTGTTTACACAAGAGTATCTACATATATAATTTATTACACATGCAAATTACCGCGTATCTGCTTAATGTCAGCGCGAAAAAATTCAATTTATTGTTTGTGATTGCAAATTTGACATAATTGTGTGCTTGATTTATTTCGCCGGGGTCTTGCTCAAGTAGACGCGTATACTCTTCTTCTTCTGCTCACATATTATATAAATTACAATTGTCACCAGTACAAGTCGGACACGGAATTAGCTTCAAGAACTAACTTGGCCAATTGGATTCGCAGCGTAAGTTAAATGCAAATTACATGTTTAATGCAATTAATTGCAATTATTTATGAGCTGAGGTGCGACATTTCCTAGTGGGAGAACCAGTACATTCATCTTGCTCAAAGATCAGACTTGTCATTAGTAATACCCCAACCCAATTAATTTCAGCTTTAAGCTTGCATAATGCAAATAATAATTCAATAAACTGATTTGTGTTGAAGTTGGTTAGTTAGTTAGGTTCTTAAGAGAAGTTTCTTTTCTTAAGATGTTGAATATTTCTTAACTGATTTAACTAACTAAGTAAAGCGAAATATCGTAAATGACCATAAATATTATAAGCAATACAACTATTTAAAGTCTCATTGCGGAAACTAGCCTATATGGCAAAGAATCTTTATGTATGGCAGTTGATCAAAACCAGTTGACTTGGGAATTTGGTTAAAATGTATGAGGTGTGATATCTCCATTTAAGTAGTAGATTTACCTACTTGGATGCTCATTATTTATGACGTGTGAGGAAGTGATGACATATTGACAATTGCTGTAAACTTCGGATTGTACAAATACGTACATACATATGTACGAATCCTGCCTTTTCCGTTTCTACTACAAAGCGTGCCTGATAAAATTATGACATTGTCACGATCGATCGTGCCTCAGTTTCAGTGTCGCATATGTATATGTAGAAATAAAATGAAAACATTATTGCATGACTTGCGCAATTTGCGTCAGAGTTGTAAAAACATTTAAACGCAGATACAGATACATTTCTATATGCAACTAGATGTCTGGTTATACAAAATCTATGAAAAGTTCGCTGAGCTGCAGAACTTGTGCCATAATTTTAATTTTTCTTGAGTTTTTCTGGTTTAGTTGTTTTTTAATTAACCAAAGTCATTTGCATGAATAACGCAGCTAACGGTAAACGGGGTTTATGTCTTTTGTCTGCAACAGACTCTCTGGGTCAGACAACAAAGACACTCGACTCGGACTCGGACTCGGACTTGGAATCGAACTCGTGCTCGGACACGGTTTGGGACGTGAACTGAGGACTGAGGACTGAGGACTGACTTAGCTGCGGGCTATGTAAGTTTTGGTTTTTGTATGTGTGGGCGTGACCAACGCCCCTTTTTTACAGCTGCTAAGCAATTAGCAAAAGACTTCGGACAGCAGCGTGTCTACAAAATACTTGCCGCAACTTGAGTTGATTTTTTAGTTCCCCTTTTTGCAATTGTTATTCAAATGGAAGTTTTGCAGTTGAAGTTGAACTTGTTGAGTTTGAAGTCGTTATGTTAGGTTTGTTATTGGTTAAAGGTTTTTGTTGTTTTTGTTGTTTTTGTAGCTGGGTGCCAAAATGTCAAACTGTCCGCTCTTGGAACATGTTGCGCATAGTTTTCTTTTGACTTTGAGAAAACACAAGGCACAAGGCACAAGGCGCATGACTTCAAAAACACATTCCATTAATTGAAACGAGAGTAAAGTGTAAACAAAAAAGCTTGCGATCAATCGTGCCCCTCCCGTCCCCCATCCACCCCCAGCCAGTTTGTTGATCTTGTTGAAACACAAAAACATGAGATACAATAAAATACAAAAAAAACTTAAAAATTAAATAAAAATACAAACGTCAAAAGTAAAATCGCACATGTGTCAATGATGCTTATAAAATAAGATAAAATAAAATTAAATATATATATTATAAAACAAACAACATTGAAAATGTTGCCTTTCGACCTGTTGAGAACGTGAGAAAGCTGACAAAATTGTCAAAGTGAGTAATATGTAACTACAGTTGGCACATATTTGATGATCTCTCAGATAAGATATAGCAAGCGATCCATTGAAATTCCACACAGATCTCTGTATACGGCTGGGTTATTGAACTCAAAAACTCTGCAACAGAAATGAGAGCAAATATTTTGAAGCAAAACAATGGGTGGTTCAGGGTGGCTCTGTTCCAAAACTAGCTGTTAGCTGAAAAGGGTGAATGAAATGAATTTGATATTCACTTTTGGTGGAGATCTGAAACATTTAACAGTTCATCACTGTCTGGCGGAACATTTAAAGCGCCGCAGCGTTGAAATTTCCAATAGACATTGAGAAAAAGGCGAGAATTACTGCAATTAATTACAAAGTTGCCATTAAATTTGTTGCTATGCGTAAGTTGCCAAACAATTTTTGTTGTTGGCGTTAAGCTCTTAGTTTATCTCTCTATAAGAACTTGAGGCGCGCCGTGTTTGTAACATGTTGAAGTCTTGCTGTTGTTGTTGTTGTTGTTGTTATGCGATTACACAAAACATAAATAAAAACGCAGCTGTTTGAATTGCACAAAAATAAAAATACAAAAAAAAATCGAAACCAGCTAAAGACCATGGGCTGTGCCCCAAAGTCTGAAGTCTGAAAAACTGAATATTGGAGGGAAAGGCAGCCGAGCATTTAATTAACATTTAAATGGCCACGCTGAGGAGCTGTTACTTTAAATTACGGCACCCAAATGATGAAAAAAAAAAAAAATGTATCTTAAACACCAACAACACCTATACGAAATTCACATGCGTGAAATCTGGTGTGTTTAAACTTTAAAGTTTAAACAGGTTGAGCACCCGCTAAAACTCTACGTTTCAAAATCTCTGTAGAGAGTCCAAATTAATGCCCACGATAATTAAGCAATTGCAATATAAGTTGAGCAGCAGTTTTTAGTCAGCGCCCCAACCCCGCCCCTGTCTGCATCCCCCCAAAATGATTAATGGAGCAATGCAAAAGTTTTATTAATAAAACGATGCGCGTTCCCGGAACATTTCTTAGACAGCCAAAACATAAAGACTCGAGGCGTACCAACTGGTGAGTCTTCATAGAAATATATATATATACATATATATATATCTGTATTTGTACAGACAACGCATATTAAGCACAGTGCGCATACGAATTAGTGAACCTGCGCGAAAGACAAGTTTCGGATGATAATCATGACAAATATTTTGTCCTTTTCAGACTTCGTACTGCCATAACTTAGTCAAAACTCAACCGATTTCAGATCCCGAGGCCTTTTTGGTCACTATTCGTCCTCTAGATTAATCCTGAATTTAAAGTTGAAGAAATTCAAATTATCGGATTTTGGGTCAAAAATCATGATTACAATTCTGATTAAAGTTGAAGAATTCATCTTTTTCAGATTCTCAAGCAAATTTCATGATAATTTTCTAAATCTGTGGCATTTATGTGGAGTGTTCACTGTTTGTGGTGTCTTATGTGGTCATATGTGCTTATATCTCTAAACCATATATATGTTTCTCGTCTGCTTCTCGCATCTCTTGTGATTCATTGGCCATAGCTCATGTCTGGGTCAGCCAACACACACACACACACACACACACCAACACATTTACAATGGACACCCACAGTTCTGTGACATTTATGTGTGTGTGTCTCAGTTTGACAAAAATAAAGTTGACATTTTCATGCTGAGAATGCTGCCGCCGGGATTGGGGGCTGTCCACGCCTCTAGCGTAGTGGCATGCAGCATTTAACATGTGATTTATGTGCTGGGAAAACAAATCAATAACATATAATACACACACTAATTTCCTCAACCCACACACACACACACACACATATGTATATATACATATAAATATATATATGAAATATTTATGGTTGAATTCCGGCTAAGCTGTGCCACTGTGCCGCAGGTAAACTTGATTTATCCAGCGATTCTATGCCCAATGCCCAATGTCCAATGCCAGGCTATTAATTAGAAATATATCAAAATACTTTGCGATCTTGCTTTTGTTTAAAGCCGCGACCCCGTTCCCTGTGGGCTGCCTGCCCCGACTGACTGACTGCCCGTCTGATTTATCTTTGCCCTGACCAATTTTGGCAAGCGGCTAGCGGCTAGCGGCTTGTGGGCGCGGTGCAGGCCGGTAAGCAGGCAGGCAGGAAGGAGGGGGGCAAGGTCAAGGCGAGTTTGTCAACGCGGCTTTGAACTTAGATTTCAATGGAAACCGAATCAAGCATTTGCTTCTTGTTGCCGTTACTGTTGTTGTTTTGAGTTTTGCTTTTTTGTCTGCAACTTTGATTAAGAGAGGCGCCCCAAAACCTTTCGTGGAATACACTCAAAGTTATGACAGCTGAGCCAGTGGGGCTTGGGCTGGTACACAGAAAAAAAAAACAGAGTATTATAAATGTCAGTATATACACCTTAATTTTAATTATACTATAAATGATTTAATTTGAATTTTTGATATTTAAGAGTCTTACACATTAAGTGGAAGTAAATCATAAATATAAATGTCATAGATATTCGATTGTTTAATAAGTATTTCTTTCTGTGCATTGAACATTTGGCAGCCTGACTGACAGTCAGACAGTCGGACAGTTGGACAGTAAGTCAAGCCTTTTTGGGTTTCACTTACTAAGCGGCTTAAGGCCGCACCTGATGAGTCCAAGGAGTTGCAAGCAAAGAAGTTTACAGCCGCGTCCAATTGCAACATCGGAGGCCACTCTCTTTTTCTCGACTCTTGACTTTTTTTGTATCTTTAGTTTTTCGTTTTTTGTTCATTTTTAATTAGCTAGCAGCAATTGGTAATCGTGTTGTGGCTGCTGTCATTGAGCATTTTCAATTTTGGTTCGGGTTTTTTTTTATTATATGTTTTTTCAATTGCTCTGTAATTGGGGCAACAACAACAACAACAACAACAGTAATAGCAAGATAGAGACACAAGTGTAACATATGTTAGGCCAACTTGAAGTTTAATGAGCAGCGTCATAAATTCAATTTGATGTCTGCCACAAGCAATGAATATTAATAAGCTCACTGAGCAATTGTAATTGCAATTGCGTTGACTGACTTGAAGGGGCAGGGGGTTTCGGGTTGGAGGGTTGCTGATCGTGTTGACAAATGATGTGCCAACTGTGTGAAATTTTGATAAATGCCACAAACGCCACAGGCGACAACAAAGCGCTGCCAAAATTGAGGATCGCACACTTCCGGCTTCGGTTCACTTCTCTTAAATTCACCTCGCTTCAATTAATTGCAGGTCAGCTTTTATTTCATATTTTGTTTTTGGCAGCTGCCGGTTCACTTAACTGTTAACGCGTTCTTTTGTCGTAAGCAACAATAATAACAAGCGTAATAAATATAATAATAATAATAATAATAATCGAAATCACAGGCAACGTCATGTTGTACAAATTGCCTTTTGTCTTTCACTCGCTGTTTAAGTGTTGCCACTCGACCATGAAAATTCATTCGCAGCCAGGCTTCGAACTTGTGAATGCCCTTTAAATGATTGTAGAGTATACGTAGCTGAATCTTGTATGGATAGTATTGTGCTCTCATAAGACACATGCTCTTTAATAAAATTGTGATTACATTTGAAATATAAAATTTTCCCTCCTTTCTCATTATTACTATTTACTTTTTATCGATCTTTAATTCTGTAAATTTGTTGCCAGATACTTGCCTTATTTTTCCGACTATTAATAATTCCGTTAAGGTTTTCATCTGTCTGTTTATGCAACCTCCTGCTCTTAAGTTATACAAACTGAACGGCCTGCTGATGGACAGGTCGGCAAGTTGAGAGACAAAGGAATTGTTAATGAGCGTGAGGATACTCGTTATATAGACAGAGACAGAGACAGCGACAGAGACAGCGACAGAGACACTGACAGCGACTGTGACTGTGACTGCGAGTGTGACTGCAACTTGTGATCCGCCTCGTTGCTTACATTAAGTGAGATGACTAGGAATTTAAATGAGTTGACCGACCGAAAGTGAATGTCCTATCCGAAGCACTCCTGTTTGAGCACTTGATTCGTCACTTAATAAAGATATTCCTGTTTGTTTATTTCTTTGTTGTTGTTTAACTCTTTTGCAGTTCCATTTGGGCATACACGAAAGATGACGCTCGGAACGGCACTGTTGCTCTGCGGCACAGTGTTGCTGCTGAGTACAGCGGCAACAGGTAGCCAGAACAACACCCGCTTGCACCACCATCGACTGCATCGACAGCGTCATCATGTCAAGTCGGAGGTGGAGCTGCTGCCTGGGGTGACAATGCCACCGATTCGTGCAACGGACACAACGCGCCTGCGTCGCTTGCATCATCCGCACAATACCTACAACAAGGTGTTGACGCGCCGCCTGCACCAACATCCTCAGCAGAGCCCCGCTGCCGTCGCTCCCCGCTCCAGCGAGTGGGACTACAATACGTATAATATTTATACCAACACTTTTGGACCGCCGCCGCCGCCGATGCCGCCAGTGTCACCATATGCCGGCAAGGGTGAGGACAACACTGGCGACGTGGAGTTCATTGGGGTCAGCGGTCGTGGACGTGGGCGTGCCTTCGACCATGTGCCGGCCATAACCACCGCGGCACCGCCACCGAATCTCAATCGTCGCGCCATCACGCCGGGACTCAGTATGGGCACTGTGCCGCCCCTGGTGCCAGCGAGGCGTGGCTACAGCCATACAACAACGGCGCCCAGCACGGGCGGCAGCACCGAGGAGCCCTACGAGACGAACACCATCAGTCGCAACTATCCCACAGATGCCAAGGAAATGGAGCGGTAAGTCTATCAATATTGAGAGAAACTCTCTGAGCGAAGTCTAAAGATCCTTTCAATCATGTCATAAAGGAAAGTATGCTCCAAGGTTGTCATTAAAGCAATTAAACTACGAGCATTCTTTGATGTTTTAATGTGTCACGTGACGTATGAATCTAAGGAAGATTTTATACCATATTTCTCTTTTTTCTTTCATTTTTATTAAGGATCACGATCACAAATCCCTACTAAAATATTATTACCATAATTTTGATAGGTCCCATAATTTCCTCTAAATTATGTGCCTTTAAAATGCTATCCAATTAAAACAAGCAATATTTCTTAGGGTCTCTTCCAATTGATCATATCAGATTGTACGACTGTCAAGTGCTTAGCCCTGGAAAGGACGCTGGGCGTATGCGTGATATTTCATCTGGGCGTGTACAATTGCATTCAGTCTGCAGCAGGCAGCAGACAGCAAAGTTGGGAAGAGGGGCAAGTTTCAAGGCTGTGTCAGCCATAAATTTCCAAGCTGCAGCTACCTTTAACATTATGCTGTTGCCCCTTTTGAGCAGCTTATCTTAATGCTCATAAATTATTTAAATATTATGACACTGCCCAGCAGTTTCAATGTCATCGGCAGACAACTTTTATGCAACAACATTGCCATAGCAACATCTAATGTCAGCAATGGGGAATGCTTGCTTCTTGGCTGCAAGGCTAAGTGGCTGGCAAAGTTTCAATTGTTATGTCAATTGCAACAAATCAATGCGGCAAGCAGCTCCTTAAATGTAACAAGACAACGCAACAAATGCCACAAAGGCACGATCTGGCCAAGATTGCGCTGGCATTGGACTCGGAATGTAGCTGAAGTGTTGTCGTTGTCGATGTTGTTGTTGTCGTTGTTGTTGTTGTCGTTGTTGTCTTTTCTGTTGCTGTCTGCATGGTCATTTTAAGGTAATGAACTTTAACGAGTTTTCAATTGCCAGTGCTGATGTTTTCTAATTGGAATTAATGTGCGTCTACTTAAGGGCAAAGACATGCAACACAGTCACAATGCAACTACAGTAACAACAACAGCAAGCATCAAATGGCGATTGTCAATTGGCAAACGTTGCGTATGTGCAATAATCTGTGGCAGCCGCCTCTGCAATTAAAGGTGTTGCTCTGCTCGTCGTTGTTGTTGTTGTTGTTGTTGTTGCTGTTTGCTGTTGCTGTTGTTCAAGTAGTTGTTGCTGCTAGTTTCTTGTTGCTAGTTATGACACATTTTGATTTATGTGCCAGCAACAACAACAGCAACAACAACAACAACAACTGCCAAAAAGCGCCAGCAGGCACAGAAACCACTCGCATCATCAGTCATAAATTGCTGGTGCTGCACAGTGGTTTAAAATAGTAGTGTGTGTTGTATTCTTTTAAATAAATTTAAAACAATCTCAAGGATTTAAACTAGAGGAAAATAAAATAGAACCTTAATAAAAATATCGATTCATCCCAAATTTTATTTACTACGTTAATCAACTTTTGAGAACTGAAATAAAATATTTTGTTTTTATAAATAATAATAAATTATCTTTCAAGCTTTTTAAAAATTCAATTTCTCCTATTTCCCTATTTGGAACAGAGTATAAAAAGCTTCTAAAATATACAAGGCACAAATTTGTACCATTTCACAAGTATTTTATTTTGAAGCATTTAAACTGAGTATGCGAACCACTGTGCTGCTGCTCATGTTCACGTAGGCGACAGCAACAGCGACGGCAACGATAACAAAAGTTGACGCTTGCCTTGCCTCTATTACTATTTATTTAAGCGCTGCACGTGCAGCAGCCAGTTGCAACTTGAAAGCTGCAAAGTTGCAAGTTGCTAGCTGCTGGCTGCTGGCTGCAACAGTTGCTGCAACATTGGATATGGAAATGAGTACTCATATTGCTGGCAGCGAGGCAATCACTGCATTTGAATAGATATTCACACGCCGCCGACTGCCGCCTCTAATGGACAGTGCAACGTTTCAATTGCAGTTGCCGCCGGCCTGTAATGCGGTGTTAATCAGCGTCATATGCGCCGATTTGCAGATATAAAATGTAGATTGCTCCAGGCGAGAGTCAAAGACTAGCAGATATCCTGTAAACGGCCCTTGCAATACGTTCGTAATTACTTATATCGATATATATATTGATCTGGTTGCGTTATCGATAAATTTTAAAAAGATTGCTCTGCGTACGATATATACAAAACTACATCTCAAGTTTCAGCTTGTTGGCTCTTATAGTCTCTGAGATCATATAGATAGAGAGACAGATCGGAGACATCTGCTTTTGTCTCTTAATGGGTACAGGGTATAAAAACGAAGTAAACACACCCCACTCCGCACCACATTTGCCACAACCACCCAACTGGTTCGCCTGCCTCGCGCTTCTGTTGATGATTTCAATTTATGCCTTGTCTCCATGTTGCATGTTGCTCGCAATTTGTTGTTGCTGCTGTTGTTGTTGCTGTGGCAGCTGACAATTGATGGATGTCTGTTTTTTGGGCGCACGCTTTGATTGAAGATTTCGATTTCGATTTCAATTTCGTTGGATTTATTTTATTTGTATTTGGTTTGTGGTTTGTGGTTGTTGCTTGTTGGTTTGTTGCTTTGTTGCTTTGTTGGCTGCATGCATTAATTATGAGGTGTTTGTTTTGTTTTGTTTTGGGCTTTGACTTTTGGCAGCAGCGGCAGCAGCACGTGAAATGGAAAGGCCACTTGCCGCAGCCGGTTAATCTGTTAATCTGTTGGCTCCATCTACGCCAAATAGGTATGGAAAACAAAGCAGGGCCTTGACTTCAATTGTGGCCACTTGCAATACAACGGCAATATAATAAAGCAGCAACAATTGGCAAAAATACTTAAATCAAATGAGACGACAATGCACAGCAACAGCAACGTGAACAGTCACAGCAACAGCAACAGCAACAGCAACAATAACATTAACAACAATAAGAGTTATGTGCACTTTAAGCAACTTTGTGACCCTAACATGGCCACAAAACAGACGCACAGCTGAGCCGCAGTTGCAGGCACGAGTTGCAACCAAGAGTTGCAGTTGCAGGCCGCCTGCAAATTGCTTGTCAACGATCGAAGGCGGCCTGGCCAATAATTATGTGCCTCCAACTCCGTCTCCGACTCCAACTCCAACTGCGACTCGGGTCCATGAGTGACGACGCCTGATTTGATATGCTGCGCTTTGGAAAAACTCCACTTAGAATGGGCCTTTGTGAAAATTCGTTAACATTTTGCACACCGTGAAGCATTATGCTCAATGGGCACGCCTACACGTGCTCAGAGCAATGAGTAGGAGTCAGTTGGCGTCGGTTGGAGTCTGTGCTGGGGTCTGGGCTCTTATCGGCAGACCAAGTCATGCCATCACCGGCTGAAGCGGGAAGGGGCGAGGCGGGGCAAGGGTAAAGCCTTGGCCCAGGCAGAGAAGAGCGCTTCAGCTTTAATGAGTTTTTCTCAAATGTAGCGGGGGAAAAACGCCGAGAGACATCGCTGTGAACACGTGCAAAAAGCACGAAAAAAACCCGACACATTTTCAGAAATGACATACATATATCCAAATATAGAAAAACAACCAAAATGAATGATGAATGATGAACCCAACAAAGCTACAAGTAAAACCAATTAGTTTCGAGTATATCAACATAGAAAGCTTATTTAAATGCAGTAAAAGACAATGTCTTTTATGTCCTTTGTTCTATGCTAATTAGTCCCATTTAAAAGCTATAATGTAATGACCTAACATATATGATTGCTAAGATGCTCACATCTAAAGTTTAGCTACAAAATGTCATTAGATCTTCAGCAACTCAAAGCTAGCTTTCTTGTTTAACTCTTGTTTTCTTCGTTTATGGACAACAAACGATTTATAATCAATGAAAGTTGCTTAATTAATATACACAAAACAACAAAAAAAAAAAAAAACACATAAATCCTAATGCCTTATTGATTGTACAAATATACGATATCATGTTTGGTATTTACTATTTACTTTACACTTGCTGCTTTGGCCACGCAGTCGGCTAAAGCCTCAATGCAATTAGTGAGTTTACATGTGGCTAGAATTGAGTAAGTCACACACAAAACAGCAGACAGACGGACAGACAGACAGATGGACAGATGGACAGCACATGACACACTGTCTTTCAGTCAGTCAAAGCAGCAGCAGCAGCTCCACAATAATTTGCAAATCACGCAGCTTCGCATCTCAAGTTGGAAAATTGGGTTAATGCAATGCTGGCAGGCTCGAGTCAGAGTCGGAGTCAGAGTCGGAGTTGGAGTTGGGGTCGGAGCTAAGGAGACCGAGGCAGCTGGACAGGTCAGACATATTACATGCAAACTCGTTTGGTGGGTAGGGGTTGCGGAAGGAGGGGCGGGGGGGGGCTGCAATGACTTTTGTCTTGAAGGCAAATGTGAGGCTGAACAAAAGACAACAAAACTGTGCGCCTGCGCCTCAGACTCAGCCGGAGTCTGAACCGAAGCCACACACACGAACCACCCAAAAAGCGTCGAGCGAACATGACGCACAAAATTCCATACAACATACAACAACAATAACTTAAACAACAACATGCAACAAGCAACAACAAGCCGAAGATTAGATACGCTTGCATACCAGAGTTTAACTAATAGAAAACAAACTAAATCTATATGATATAGTAGTTCAATGTTGATAATTTTGGGTCTTAGTAGATTTCTTACGCGTTTTAGTAGCGATTTTGGGTAAGATATGTTGAAAAACAAAAAAGTTTTTCATACAAGAATCTTTCGAAATAATCGTTCGAGCGATAGTTTCAATGGCAGCTACATGATATAGTGCTTCGATCCAACCGACATCGATATATGTACTACCTAAGGCAATAATACGAATGCAGCTAAAGTTTCCTCAAGATAGCTTGAAAACTGAAAGACTATTTGGCATAAGATCAGATAGATATTTGCTAAACAGACTCTTTTCTTTAGAAGTATAAATATATTATCTAGTATATATATATAAATACTCTATGGATTCGAATATGTGTTACACATTCCATGACAAATTTATGGTACCCTCGGCAAGAGTATAGCACAACAAGCAGCAGCAGATAAGCCACGTAGAGAACGAGACACGCCATTTGGTTTACTTAATTATGTTGCAATTGGATACCACAAGATGACGACTGGATATATCTGCATCTGGCTTGCAGCAAAGTCGAGAGTGGACTGGAGGTGGAGTGAAGGTGTAGGGGGGGACTGGCGCTAGCTGCTTAAACAACTTGATTGTTGGCAGATCAACACTTGCTTTCGGTTTAGGGCTTTCCAAATGTTACCCAAAACTTTTCACGCCATTTTTTGTGATAACAATCACTCAACAGAAATAAAGCAGCCGAAAATATGTTAATTTGATGAAAATTGTGCTGTGTGTGTGTGTGTGTGTGTGTTTTTGTTGTGCTTTTGTTAGCGGCTTTTCTATAGAAAAATGGAAATCGTGATCAGCCAGCCGCCTTGCATTTCATCTCCAGCTTCAACTCCAGCTCCAAGTCCAGCTCCAGCTTAAACTTCAGCTCTGTTTTGGGGTCTTCTGCGCTGCTCACGTTTGCTCACTAATCGGATTTTCGGCCATGGCTCGAAGCACGGTTGTTGTTTAAACAAGTTTGGGGGCATTAATCATGCTTTACACCAACCATCCGACAGCGACTCGGGTTGCCAGTGAGTGTGTGGCAAAGAGAGAGGGGGGGACAGCATTAGTAGGGCGCAACGCATTGACAGGCCCTTGGCGGGAGAGATCGCTTATCGCCCCGATTACGATTATGTTGTATGGAAAATGCATGAGAGAGGACAGAGGAGAGCGTGGAGAGGAGAGAGGGGCGGGGAAATAAGACGCACGCGGCCACTGAACCCAGATTGGGGCCGCTGGCTTTTAGGCCCACTTCCTTGGCATACTATAATCAGCTGCAGCTCAACCTCAACCTCAATGCAATGTGGCTAGCTGGCTGGCGGCACTTGACTTGGCTAGCTGCGGTCTTAGCCACGTCTGAATGTCTGACACTTGCGCGTTTGCAATTTTCATTTCACTTTTCGCCGGCGCTGGCAAAAGTTTGCTTGTGCAATTTTTATTGAATAATCTCGCAGAGGCAAGACAAATTTACGGCCAAATTAGAACTGAGTCTGAGTCTATGAGGTAAGACAAATCCGTGACTGGCGGTTTTCTTTGCACCATAAACACTATCAAAATTGTTAAGGTAGCGTGGAGTATATGATATCTTGAATAAAACTCAATAGCAGCTAGTAAAAATTGAGGTTATAAAATACTTTTGGGTAGAGTAGCCGCAGGTCGACTATATATATATTTGTATCTTCACAGCTTCTGCTGTCTGAGTGCTGTAATAATTCTTGACTGCAACAAAAAAAAGCAGCAGAAAATAAATAAAACTAAAAGCTGGCAATGTTGCCGGCTGCATGGAATCAAATGGACATGCCTGAAATATTATTAGAAATTCTGATGCAGTGCGTCGTCATCGTCGTCGTCGTCTTCCTTGTGGTGGTCACTGGGAGGCGTTTCGCATTTAACGCTAAGTAAAAAGCCAAATAAAGGGGGCAACAACTGCAACGGAGAAGCTGAGCGAATCAGCGAATAAGAGAGAGGGGCAAACAAGACTGGGCAGACGACTGGGGAGACTGGGAAGACTGAGAAGAGGACTGGGAAGACCAGGAAGCATGTCTAAAAATGCTGTTGCTGTTGTTGTTCTTGTTGTCGCTGGATGTTGTCGTGGTTGTCGTCATGTTTGGGTAACGGGGTTGTGGGAGTTGTTGCTGCTGCTGCTGTTGCTGCTGTTGCAGTTGCAATGTGCCTAATGATGCATTTGGCCAGAGTCTGGGTCTAAGTCTGAGTCTGAAATTGCATTTTGCTGGCCAGCCAATTTAGATTCTAATTTCATGCAACAAATCAGATTAGTTGGCTCGCAATCACAAAAATGGCCAGTACAGTTAGACCGGCCTTTAACTTTGGCTTTAACTCTAAACTGTGTTTTCTTTTAGGCGTCTTTCTTTGTCTTGACCTTAAACGCGTTTCACCATTTTAACATTTCAACGTACGGTTATAAAATATATTTTTTTATATAGCCTGAAAACCCATAATTTTATATTTTAATTTCACACACACACACACACACACACACAAAGAAAAGTGACTGCAGTTTTCCGCTTTGGTTATGGCCAAAAGTTAAATTTCAAAGCGGTTTACAGCTGTTAAGTGTCGCCAACTCTTTTTTAACTGTTTTTTAAATGCGTTTTCGTTGCAGTTGTAAAGATTGACAACAAAAAATGTGTAAACTGGTTTTCATTAAGTCGCTCAGCGCAAATAAGCCCCGAGTGGCTATTTTCTGATTATTACAGCTCATAAAAATGATTTAACTCAACTTAAATCGAGACCTTTATTCAATAGGCTCTTAAGCAAAGAATCCTTTTGTTCAGCTTGTAAAGGCTTCGAAACTGCATAAATATAATAAATCTACTGACGTCTTACAAAAGAGATTAAAAGCAATTTTAAGCAGTTCCCACGAATGCCACATCTTGAAATAAAACAAATTATACAAATAAACTCTTTGTATAAAAAGCTATTTCAATTTGCCTTTAGCTAATTTGCAACAAGTTGCACTTTATGATATTTCTATTGTGAAAAGCCGCATCAATAAATACGTTGAAATAATAGTTTGATTAAATCAAGCAGTTGCCACGAAAACAATAATATTATGCTGAAAACAATGATATCTTAAAAAAATATTTTAATAGAAACTTTTGTATTTAACTTTGTCTTTAGCCAATTTCCAAGCATCAACAAATACCTGAAATATTGGTTCGATTATGATATTATTTCTTTGAATTTTCCCTTGCTCCCAAAATGAAGTCTATAAATATTTTCGTAGCCGCAGCAATAATAATTAATCTGAAACAATTAGCATATCTAAAGGTTGCGCTTTGAAAAATTGATACTATAAAAAGGGAAACAAGCAACCAGACCAGATATATGTATGTACATATATACAAGACAATGTTGTGCTGGTTTAGCTGAACTCTATAAATATGAGCAGTCATTTATTAGCCGCGATGCTGCAGTCCATTAAGACAACGCCCACACACACACACACACACACACATAGACGCCCTGAGTTCACCTTTTGGCCTGGCGCTGACTCAGAAACAGAAACCAACAACAAAAAAAACAGCAATATCGGCTCAGAGGCTCATCAATTTCTGGCTCGGCGTTTAATAAAAATAAATCGTAAATCAATAAACCGCACTCAAAGTTCACATCGAAATGCTTGTCCGTCCCACTGTGCAGCAAGAAGAAGAAGCAGAAGAAGAGTGCAAGCAACTTTCGGGCCGTTGCGTTTCTTGTAAAACTTCACAGTTTTAAATTATTTTGATTAATTGGACCTCAGTACAAATTCATGTGAAATACATTTTGATTGATGTTTTTATAATTTTCATAAAAATGTTGTATTTCAACTGTAGCCAGCGACTTTTTATACATACATATATAAATAAAATACAAGCAACAAGCTCTGTTTTTTTATTACACTGTCTTTTTCAGGTCAGTCTTTTTTTACAGTGGAGTAAAAATGCAGTTGAAGCCACAGGTGTTCAGGCGTTAAACAATTAAAAATTCAAATTTAATTTTAGTCTAAACGTTTCTAAACAAAAGCAATGAAGCCATTCAGACACAAACACACACACACACATACAGATAATGTCTGGGCCCAGCGGGCTGTCCGGCCGGATCCGGCAAAGATTTATGCAGTCTGCACGGAATGGGAACGCGATTGTGGAATGGAATGGGGCATGAATGAGATAATAAGCATTTCATGTTGCACTTTGCTGGCACAGTTTCAGCTGGCTAAGAAAACTTCCGCATTTTGTTCTCGCTCTTGTTGTTGTTGTTACTGTGGCGCCCTTACATTGCTGCATAAATAACGTGAGAATTATGGTACAAGAGCAGCCCAGTTTGCAGCAACAGCAACAACAACAACAACTGCAACAACAACAACAACATCAACAACATAAATATGCATGCGCTGCAATAAAGAAATTGTTAAATGTCCCGAAGTTGCTCTCAGGACCGTTGTTCCACTGCGCTTTTATACTGCCCGGGCCAAGTCACAAATTTGGACAACCAACGGTTCACGTCCCAGCGACAGGCTGGAGGCTAACAGTGCTGCCAACTGTTCAAATGGCCAGAAGACGGTCTCTTCGCATCGGCAAAAAGGCCAAAAAAGCGGCAACAAGCATCGAACAAAGTTTTAAATTGTTTTCTGATCAATTTAAAAATTATGATGTGAAATAAAAGCATATATTGCAATTAGTGAAAATATAATAAATCAATAATATCATCCTTATAAAATATCACCGTACAAAAAGGCTAGATCCAGCAGAAAAAAAGGATTTATTTTTTGATTAAATTAAAAAATTAGATCTATTCGAATTATCATTAAGTAAATTTATAGTAATTTATTACGAATCAATTTTTCAATAAGCAAAAATCAGCATACATTTACGAATTTACAAGTTCACTAAAAAAGGCTAAAATGGCATCACTGACAGGCAGTGGCTGTGGCACCAGCTCGAGATCGAAGTCCAACTGCAACTGAAACTGCAAAGCGGTAGTCAAAAGTCACTCAGTCAGTCAGTCAGTCAGTCAGTCAGTCAGTGACCACGTCACGCGCCTGCAATTGTTTGGCTTTAACCCGCATTGCCAATTACGACACCAGCAGCAGCATCGACTACCCCCTCTGCCCCCTTCAAGTAAATTTATGGTTGCGAGCGGGCAGTTTGCTTCTTTTATTGTTTGGCTTTTTGGCAGTTCGAAAATCGAAAAATGTGAAAAAATTCAAAAAACTGCTTATTATCAGCATTTATGTGTTGGGCCTGCTTGCGGCCAAAGGTCTGATGAACTTGGGCCCTGTGTTTACAGTTTACACTTTACACTTTACAGTTTGACTGACACTGCTATAAACATAATTTTCAGACATTTCGCTCAAGTTTGATAGCTTGTCATTTTGGGAATGCAGCTTTCATTTGCGAAACGATTTGAAATAGTTTTTGCATAAATCAAATCATTTCTATATGAAAGAGCCAAAGTTTCTGTGCGTTTACAGTTTGACAGTCGTTGCTATAAATATAATTTTAAAAGGCTATAGATTTGAAATAGTTTAATACATTTTGCCAACTATTTATAGCTGGCATATTGCAAAAAGGGGGAAATAAAGCATTAAAAATAGTTTTTGCATGCAAGAAATATTTTGTTAATGATAGGCAAAAGTTCATTTGAGTTTGCGATGAGTTTACAGTTTTATAATAATTTGCTCGGATTTATTGGAAAGTTGCATAAATGCTTTGATATAGTTGTTTCATATGATATTCCATACAATGTGTTTTCATTCTGTCAGATTAGAGTTTGATAGCTTAATAGGAATTAAATTTGTTCAATAGTATGGAAATATTTCGGCTTAACCCAAATATTAATGAAATGATATTCCTATTCAATAAACGAAACCCAGTTTGTAAAACGGATTTTTCCCAGCTCATGAAAATATCTCAAGTAGTGTTTTCATCGCTGATCTGAAGACACTTCGTGCTGTGCTGTTAAATTTAATGACAGGCAGCGACATTTGTGACAATTGTCGCGTTTGGCAGTTGGAGGCGACAGATGCAACATCAACAGATGCAACATTGTCTGGCTGCTGGGCGTCTGTTAACCTGGTCGGTCTGTTGGCAACCTGTTGGCCTGTTTATTATGACAGTAATTGGCTGTCTGCTGGCCAGCTGGAAAAGTCAGTTTCGTTTTCAGTTTCAATTTCACTTTTGTCTGATGCTTGCTGTTGAAATGTTGAAATGTTGTGATCCATGTTCCATGTTCCATGCTCATGTCTGTATTTGGTTTACTCCACAGTCGACACATTTGCGTGCAGCAGCGCACGATCACGATACCGGTGAAGACAACGGAGGTGTACACGCGACCCACCTGGAAGCACTTCAGCACTCCCTGCCAGCCGCCCACGCATGCCGGCCAGATGTGCACGCGAGTCCAGCTGGTCCATGAGCAGGCCTACCGGGATGTCATCAAGCATAAGCCGGCCCAGCAGATGACCTACGACTGCTGCACCGGCTGGAGCAGGGAGACGACTCGCTCCGATGCGTGCATGAAACGTGAGTCGAATTTATCGATCCTTACTCGACTGTACTCTTAACGGCATCTTTATGTTTATGTTTACCGTAGCTATTTGCACCACACGCTGCCAGAATGGTGGCAACTGCACCGCGCCGCAGACCTGCAGCTGTCCGGCTGGCTATACGGGTCGCTACTGCGAACAGGATGTGAACGAGTGCGAGACGGAGAAGCCCTGCGATCAGCAGTGTGTCAACACTCAAGGCTCCTACTACTGCCGCTGCCGACACGGCTTCGTCCTGCAGGCGGATCAGCAGAGCTGCCGCAAGACATCCTCCCATGCGGACGATGCCTTCGAGGCGCGTGATCTGGAGAATGACATAGATGACATGGATGCGGAAGTGGCCACCAGACTGCAGAAGATCGAACGCTCGCTGGCCAATGAGCGAGTCCACACGAATGAGCTGCAAAAGTCCCTCCAGGCCACCTACAGCGTGGTCGATACTTTAAAGAGCAGACTAAGCACTCTGGTAAGGATAACGGACTTTGCAGCTACTCATGGCAGGATTAGTGTCATGATTTTTGAAATAAAATCTGATAACTTGAAATTCTTCAACTTTAAATGTAGGATTATTGTAGACGACAAATAATGACCAAAAAGACCTAGGAATCCAAAATCGGTTGAGATTTGACAAAGTTATGGCAGTTTGAAGTATGAAAAGGGAATTTTTGAGGACTTGGGAACTCTCATGTCAGGATTAGTGTCATGATTTTTGAAATAAAATCTGATAATTTGAAATTCTTAATTTATAAATGTAGGATTATTGTAGATGACAAATAATGTCCAAAAAGACCTAGGAATCCAAAATCGGTTCAGATTTGACAAAGTTGTGGCAGTTTGAAGTCTGGGAAGGTCATTTATAAGGAACTTTTCGTTGTTTGGGCACTTCACAAGTTATTTTTTTTGTCACTTTTGGCGTGATTTTTGACAGAAAAATGAACTACCACAAAATCAATTTTCGTATAGTTTTTTATACGCATTGAGACACCTACAATCAATTTAACGTAAAATTTCAAGATTCTATTTTTTGAAAAATCAAAAGTGGTAAGGGTCCCCCCTTATGCTTTTTTCGCAAAAAAAATCCAAAATTTTGTTTTTCCAAAAATTCATAATCTTGAGATGTAGAATTAAACTACATGCCAAATTATGATCAAAATGGCCTCGGGGTTGACAATCGGCTCAGATTTCACAAAGTTGTGTCAGTTTAAAGTCTGGGAAGGGCATTTTTCGTGACTTGAAAGCTGATCTCTCAATATTTTGTCATGATTTTTGACTAAAAATCCGAAAATCATGAATTTTCAAACTTTGAATGTAGAACTACGAAGAATGACAAACCATGTCCAAAATGCCCTCGGGATTGAAAATCGGTTCAGTTTTGACAAAGTTATGGCAGTTTGAAGTCTGGGAAGGGCATTTTTCGTGACTTGAAAGCTGATTTCTCAATATTTTGTCATGATTTTTGACTAAAAATCCGAAAATCATGAATTTTTAAACTTTGAATGTAGAACTACGAAGAATGACAAACCATGTCCAAAATGCCCTCGGGATTGAAAATCGGTTCAGTTTTGACAAAGTTATGGCAGTTTGAAGTCTGGGAAGGGCATTTTTCGTGACTTGAAAGTTGATCTCTCAATATTTTGTCATGATTTTTGACTAAAATCCGAAAATCATGAATTTTCAAACTTTGAATGTAGAACTACGAAGAATGACAAACCATGTCCAAAATGCCCTCGGGATTGAAAATCTTTTCAGATTTGACAAAGTTGTGGCAGTTTGAAGTCTGGGAAGGGCATTTTTCGTGACTTCAAAGCTGATCTCTCAATATTTTGTCATGATTTTTGACTAAAAATCCGAAAATCATGAATTTTCAAACTTTGAATGTAGAACTACGAAGAATGACAAACTATGTCCAAAATGCCCTCGGGATTGAAAATCTTTTCAGATTTGACAAAGTTGTGGCAGTTTGAAGTCTGGGAAGGGCATTTTTCGTGACTTCAAAGCTGATCTCTCAATATTTTGTCATGATTTTTGACTAAAAATCCGAAAATCATGAATTTTCAAACTTTGAATGTAGAACTACGAAGAATGACAAACCATGTCCAAAATGCCCTAGGGTTTGAAAATCGGTTCAGTTTTGACAAAGTTGTGACATTTTGAAGTCTGGGAAGGTCATTTATAAGGAACTTTTCGTTGTTTGGGCACTTCACAAGTCATTTTTTTTGTCACTTTTGGCGTGATTTTTGACAGAAAAATGAACTACCACAAAATCACTTTTCGTATAGTTTTTTATACTAATTGAGACACCCACAATCAATTACACGTATAATTTCAAGATTCTATTTTTTGAAAAATCAAAATTTGTAAGGGTCCCCCCTTATGCTTTTTTCGCAAAAAAAATCCAAAATTTTGTTTTTTCAAAAATTCATAAACTTGAGATGTAGAATTAAACTAGATGCCAAATTATGATCAAAATGGCCTCGGGGTTGACAATCGGTTCAGATTTGACAAAGTTGTGGCAGTTTGAATTATGAAAAGGGAATTTTTGCGGACTTGGGAACTCTCATGTCAGGATTGTTGTCATGATTTTTGACATTAAATCCCATAATTTAAAATTCTTCAAATTTAAATGTAGGATTATTGTAGATGACAAATAATGACCAAGAAGACCTAGGAATCGACAATCGGTTAAGATTTGACAAAGTTATGGCAGTTTGAAGTCTTGGATGGGCATTTTTACGGACTACGCAATTTTTCTCAGTGTACAATATACTTTTATATTCTTGCAGGAAAAACAAGCGCAGGATGTGAATCGGATGCAGACGAATCTCTACAAGACAGAGTCGCGGACGAACAAGCTGGAAAGCATGTTGAATGTGCTGATGAAGTGTCGAAATGGCCCCAATGCCAATTGCCCCTAAAAAAGTGGGCGGGGCAGCGGGCCAACACAGAACTGCATTTTTGTAACGCTAGAGATTAAGTGATTAGTTTAGTTATGTATTCGTTGTGTTCGTGTAAATGTAGCTGCTCCTGCTCCTGCTTGTAAGCCATTCCCGAACGCAAAGTGCCTCCGTAGTTTCTAATAAAAGCGTATTTAGTACTTAAGCGAACGTGTCATAAATGTGTATGTATTAAAATCGAATGCTGTAGTTTGTAAGCCCACAGTTTTGCTATTTACGTGTATGTGTCTAGTATTTGCATGTATTTTTGTATATAATATTACATTAATGAGAAAAAGAGCGCAACAATAAATACATTTTTGTATTCGCAACACTGTTTGAATTTAAAACGATTTGGCGGGCAAATTTACAGAAATGTTAACAGTTGAGCATTGCCAACATATCAGTATTTAGCAGCGTATGTCTAACATGTGAGTAGGTTGGCACCGCTAATAAACAATCATGGTCCATTATGAAATGAGGTAAGGTATGTAATGAATTGCAGTTTAAGACAATAACGCATTATAAATATGTGTAATAAATCAAATGCGCTGTTGTTGCAATCTTAAAGCAAACGAATTGTAAATTGAGAATGCACACTAATGCAGTCTACATAAAGCAATAAATTTGTACATATTTTTATGACGTCACACATTGAATGCTCACATGCTGAGCATAACTGCGCAAAAGCGTTACCTTCGTTATTGAACTCTGCGAGAAATATTAATACAAAAAACAGCTGAAATATTATTGAAAACAAAACAAAAGAAATATTATCAGCGTCAAAACGGAATCTAAAAAATGCAATTGTTATTATATGCTGTGCAAAAAGCAAACGACCTGAATAAGAAAATGAATTCAATTGAATTTGTGTAAATTTAAAATGAATATTAATTAATTAACTAGTAAATTTGTCAAATATTTATCACCCGCATAAATCTTAAAAAGAGACAATTCACGCATTCGACGCTAATCAGTACAAAGTTCAAAGATGACAGATGATAAGTTACCGTTAAAGCAGGCCGAGGTTTCGGTGCAGCGTTTCCAGGATATGGCAGTTCCCCACCATTTGAGCCTGCTCCACAATCATCGCAGCAATATTGAGAAGAGTTTAGCTTTGGGGGACTGGCAAAAGATCAAAAAGGAGGAACTGAATGCAATGCGGGTCATTAAACAGATAAAGAATCTGTTGCTCGAAATGGATGCACTGCGGGAGAAGCTTAGGGAAGAGGATCTGGAAAGATTCGATGAGCTGATGAAGCCCGGAAAGCAAAAAGCCTTTGAGGGCATGAAGAGATTTGCAGGTATGTCGAGAAAATAGAGATGCTTACGTGTCGATAGCTTCGATGTCGTGACACGAATATATGCAACTCAGATTTTACGGTTTTTTTTTTAAAAACTAATTAATAATTCCTATATTTAACTAGAGTTGAAGCTTAAGTCGCCCAGCTGCAGTTCGCAGTACGACGAGGATCAGGATCAGGACAATCAAGCCGTGGACATTGATAATGTGCCCGCTTTGCAGCACGCACTGCCGCAGCTGGAAACAAACTTCCAGCTGGAGGAGCATCAGCTGGCACAAAGGGAGGCATGCCTGGAGCAAATGGAGCGACTGCAGCATGAGATCTACGATCTGCATGGCATGTTCCATGGCATGCGGGAACTAACCCAAGAGCAGGCAGTCAGCGTGCAATCGATAGCAGATAATGCAGAGGAGGCACTGGAGAATGTGCAGTCGGGCGAAAGGCAGCTACGCTATGCACTTACCTACAAGAAGGCCATGTATCCAGTGGTGGGTGCACTCCTAGGCACCTGCGTGGGTGGACCCATTGGCCTGGTCGCCGGCATTAAAGCGGGCGGCTTGGCTGCCGTGGGCTGTGGCATTCTGGGCTTTACGGGCGGCTCGGTGCTGAAGAGCAACCCGACTGTGATGCATGGCAATATTGAGGAGCAGCAGGCGCAACAGGAGGAGGGCGACTCAACCGAAACACTAGAGCTCGCCACGAAGTCCGAATGACCCACGAGCAGCAGCTCGCTCGCTTTGGTCAACACCAACACGCACATGTGGCAAGCAAATACGCGCCGCCTGGAAGCTGCCACCACTGGCGTCCTGTGCAGCGTTCGCAGCTATTGTTCTTTACAGTGATGATCGAGGATTGAGGATTACTGATATGATATTGTTCCATTTCCCACTCTATCTACCCCTCTGATTAGTTTAAGCGTTGAATCATATTTGTTGTTTACGCCATGGCAGTTACTAAATAGCTTATATATACATCTATATATATATATAAATAATATCTGTATAATCTGTGCAACTACTTTTAAGTTTTACGATTCATGTTTACAACTTTAAGGCTTTAATATGCAATACAAAAAACTCTCTGTAGCGCTATAGTTACAAACTTTCAACTAAACTATATATGCTTAATTAATAACTAGGCGTGGCAGCTGCCGCCCACTTCTAGAGCGGCACATTTACCGTTGTCCAGGCTTGCTTAAAGTTCTTCTTTTGCGAATGCTGCTTCTTGCGTAGACGCTTTGCGGTCTTCTTCCGCTTGAACCACGCCGGAAAGTTGCCAAACTGATCCCGCATAGTCTTGCTATTGAACACGTGCTCCACACCAGTTTTGTCGTTCACCTGGGCAATCTCCTTGCCCTTCTCCAGACTCTCCTGATGCTCATAAATCAACTCTTGCTGCTCCTTGGATTTAACTGTCTGTGGTTGATTGGTTCATCATTTTAATCGATTTCAATACAATCGTCTGCTATCGACTCACCCTTTTGATCTCTTTGGAAGTTTTAATTTGAGCCACTTCCCCAATTTCCATTTTTAACTCTTTTCCATCTGCATCAAGGAGTCCCAGCGTTTTCTTCAGGCGTATTAGCTCCTTGGCGTCATAGCGAGCCTTTTTGATTTTATTCATTTCATCGCTGCGTTTGCGCGATCGATTCGAGCGACCCATTTTCAATCTTTATATTTTAATATGCGTTGCTAAAATGTCAACACGTGCATCTGCTATCGATATGTGGCGATAATGCAGTTAAATCGATGTAAGGTGCAGCCAACTTCACGCGACTCAAAGTTGCGTTAACAGAGCAGTGTTAACAGACTATCGATTGCCATAACAGAACTCAAATATGCGTTAACGATTTGCGTTGTTATCGACTGTTACCGACTGTTTCCGACTGTTAAATTTAAACTCAAGGAATTCCGACAAAAATAATTGGTTTTCAACTTAAAATGCTGAATCAATGAAGAGGCCAAATCATAGCCAAAAAGGGGTTGATTGTGAAAATGGTTGAGTTTTTTTTATGGATGTTTAAAATTCCAAATTTGGTAAAACAATTTTGAAAAACTTAGTAAGGGGTGGGTGGTAATTTTTCCAATAATCTTAAAAGGATTACAGTAGAGGTAAAACCATGATCAAAACGGCATTGCTTATGAAGATGTGTCCAGTTTTGACCAAGTTATGAAGTTTTATGATATATTGCCTATATATGTACATACATACATATATACCAGATGTGGAAATTACTGCTGACTGCGCAAAACCAGTTCTCACTCTCATTCTCGCTCATGACTGCAATATGATTTTTGTGTACAAACAAAAGTCAGCTGCTATTGCTGCCTGCTCGAGAGAGCTGTCAAATGCGAAAGAGAGAGATAGAGGGAGAGAGCGAAAATATAATTAACGCTGTTGCCAGCCACATAACGAGGCGAGGATACCCTAACTAAGATACCCTATGGCATTAAATGTGTGTATTCCAAGACTTCAATTTTGTTATTCAATAAGTTGAACATGATTGCTTATAAATAAATCATGAGTTGAAAAATACTTAACTTTTCTACTGATTGGCTTTTAACTTATTTTTAAAGTTGTTAATAAAAAATGATGAAATATGCGACTTACCGAATTTTTAAAATTCCTGCACATATTGTATCCTTTTGTCTGAAAAGAAACAAGACAGACAGTCAGGACAATATAATTTTTTTAAATACTATAGTTATATTATTCCAACAACCAATAAACTGTGTAAATTGGAGTTATATTAGAGATAGTTTTTTTGGCTTCAAAACTCTTGGCAATATTAATCTACTCAGTCTTTTTTGGGTAAGAGTATCTGCTGTCGAGAGAGAAACTCTCTAGCGGACAGGCGCAGCAGCGTTTGTTGTTGTTGTAGTTGCTGTTGCTTTTGCTTTGTGGCAGGCAGTAACAGCAATAACAACAGCAGCAGGGTAACAGGGTAAGTGTGTCGAGCTCAGCTGTAGAGCCACCAGCCACCAGCCAACCAACCAACCAACCAACCAACCAACACCACCAACGACAACAACAGCAACAGCAACAGCAATTGCAACAACAACAACAACAAGAACTGACGACCCGAACCGACGATGACTGGGGACCTCGGACCTCTTCTGCCTTCATTCGCTCGCCGTCAGTCGTCGTTAGCCAACGTCACGGAGTTTGTGTTGTTCTCGTCTTGCTTTCAGCTACACTTAAACAAAACAAAAAAAAGACTCACCCCCGCCCACCCACAGAAACATTCTGCACTCAGCATAACAACAAATCAATTGATTAACTCATACACTACAAAATTGTGAGACAAAGATACATTTGGAGCAAACCTTTTTAACGTTCTCACCGTGCAGCCAAAGGGGACCTGACTGAGATTGCAGTGGATCAATAAAGCCCAGCAAGTAAGTGTAAATTTAACCCCCATAGCACAAACTCACAAACTCACAAAATCACAAATACAAACCCGAAAAACCAAAAACCAAAAGCAAAAAGCAAAAGGCAAAAAAGCAAAACAAATGCTTTGCGGAAGTCAACATAAAAAATGGCATACAAGAGGAAGAAGAATAGCGAATTTCTTTGGAAATTTACATATACACACACATACACTTGTGCATATATATGTATATATTTTTTCAAATTGGTTTTATGCACGATTTACATATAAAACACAGACACATAGAGAAAATGCAGCCAAGCGACAAATACGAAAAAAAAAACACGAAATAATTATAAAAAAAATTCTGATTGCACCTTCGCAGAGTTCACACTTTGTGTGTGTGTGTGTGTGTGTGTGTGAGAGTGTGTTACTTTTTTCAGTGTGACCTGTGCGCAACTGTTCGCAGAACTTGTCCATCCTGTCAGCAAAAGTTCTATGTGTATGCGTAGCTATCATATACCCTACTCCAAACGATATCTTTAGCTGCGATTCTCTGGACTCGCTGCTCCTCTCAGTTTTGTTAAGGAACTTCAATTCGATTAGCCATCAATTGGCTTTTGACTTGCATCACGTTTTCAGCATTTCCCCAAGCAGATCGTTATCAGTTTGGTGGCAAGACCTCAGCGCTCTTAACGCTTTTTCTTAGTATCAGTTAAGACGCTGACCCGAAAAACTGCTTCAACTTTTGGCATTATGACAAATTGCTTGTCTTGTTACCTTGCTGATATGCATCTTAATTAGCCTTTACAGTTGTTTCCTGTAAATTCGTGTAAGCAACTGTGGAATTAATAAACACGTCCAAAAGCATTTCATTGACCAGGTTTTCAGTGGGCTTTCAAAACGCTGTGTTTGTCACCTGTTTTTTTTTGTTGTTTTTATTTCGTATCTTTTCATAATATTTTCTTTTAGCATTCTATTTGTTTTGGATGAGAGCCAAGGCAATGACAAGAATTTGTACATGAAATTAGTATCTATGTGTGTTGCTTGCTTGTGTCTCTGTGTGTGTGTGTGTGTTTGGGTCGTAAATAAAAGAAATGCCTAAGCGCACATCAAAGACAGTCGGAGGCAGCAGCAACTGTCTAGAAACCGCAAAAAAAAAACCGAAAATAACAAAAAGAAATTATAGAAGCAACCTTTTCTTTTAGTTTTGCTTGACGAGGGTACACAGAATGCAGTACAAAGTACCAGTACCAGTACCAGTACTGGTACCCTATACCTATGTATACCTATACCAGCAATGGGATATACGCAGATACCAACAAAAAAAGAAGAAGACGAACCGAATCGCAGGCTCCAAAGGCGAGACCAAGTGAATCATGCAGCAAAAGTGCACAATAAGTAACCGAACAGGTCTTGCAAGGCCCGTCTCATTGTTTCTAATACCCTGTAACTATTGAAAATGGCCACCAGGGGTAGCATGACGTGTGGCAACTGTATGACAACAGTAAGTTTACTTTTTGTATACTTATCTGCCAACCACTCAGCATATCTAGCGAGTAGCTAGTGTACAGGGTATTTGCTGGTCGAGCACTCTCCCCTGGCAGCACACTTACTTGTTTTTTTCGTCGGTTTTGGGATGAGATTGTGCTGCTGAACTGGACCTGCAGTTAGAGCGAGTCGACAATAAATCAAGTCTGGCCAGTCTGAAGCAAAACTGACGATATGAGCGCGCAAAACAAAAAACATAAACAGCCAAACAGCTGATGCGAGTGTAGCCGCAGCGAGTGCACTGCCGTATGTATCTGGCAGATACATTTTGGTGTGGCCGAGATCAGCACGACTTGGTCTTGAACTAACGAGCCGACGTCGCCGTTGCCACCGAATCTGGCTGTGGTCATCTCTTTAATTGGCAACTCAACTGGCAAAAGCAAAGACAGCAACAACAGAAAAGGGTTAATAGCAACTAGGAATTGGCCAACTCCTTTGTGAGTTATTTTTAAAGCAGCCTTTGCCGTTTATAGGCTCGCCCAGCTGAGGCCCTCTTGGCTATTGACATAGAAAGTCAGCTAAACAATTAAGTCATCATTAGAGCGCATTAGTGGCTCTCATTAGCCACTGACGCGGCAGTCTTTCTCTCAGTGTCTTACCTGTACCTGTACCTGTACCTGTAGAGTAACAGTAATACAGGTAGACTGCTCCCAAGCGGCTTTGTGCCAGCTAATCCCAATTGAGACCCTTATTTATATATGTGCCTCGGTGCGTAATTCACAAACTATTATTTGAAAGTTAGTCAACGACTTTTTGTAACCGTTAATTACATACCTGTGTCTCTGTGACAGATACAAACACACACGACAGACAGGCACAAACACAAACTCATCAAGTGCTGTGCTCTGTTTTGGGCTTCAGTTACAGTCCTTGACAGTTACAGTCTGCCTGCCTGCCACATCCTTTTGCCCAGCCAATTGCTTAGCTGATTTATGACATAAACAACAAAAAGGCACAGTGAAAGTGAATTTTCATTCGTTTGTATGTGTGTGTGTGTGTGTGTTTCTTTGTTTGTTTACTGTTTTTTGTGGGAAAATCCAAAAAAAGAGACATGTCCATGCCAGTTAGAGATACACTCAGCAAAAATACTCCCTTGAATTTAGTAAATTGATTTTAAATGAAACATAATTGTGAAATGTAAAAAATGCTTAGAAATGTTTTTTAAAATTTTGGAAAATATAAAATGCCTACCTTAAAAAATCGGAAAATGTTCCTTTTTAAATTTATTTCTGTAATTATATTTTGAATTACCCTGAAAATTAAACATTTTATTTCTGAGTTTTGAAACAAATTCATGTATTCCATTTTTTTTTGAGTGTACCCGGCCATATCTTATGTCAGATCTGGTCACAAATATGCCACAAAATTATGCATTTCTACAATTCATTTTCTTTGCAAAAATGAAAATGACGTCATAATTTCACACGCAGCTGGGTGGCGAATTTGCTGCCCAAAAGGGGGTTGCTAGTAGGAGAGGGTATAGTTATAGGTATAGGCACTGGAACCAGGTAGACCCAGTAGGCCTGCAATTTACACACGCTAACTGCGCAGCTCTCCCACCCCCCACCCCTTGCTAAGGGGTAGATTATTTATACATATGCGTAGCTCTGACGTGTTCCTTTCCCACTGGCATTGCTGCTGATTTGCAGCAGCAACATTAATCGATAAGCTGCAACCAAAATTAAACGCAGCTCAAATATGTGTGACAACAAAATTGGCAGCCTACAAATAGCTAAGGTGACCCCCAAAAAAAAAAATAAAGGGAAGAGACTGCAAAGTATTTTTTTAGGCCCCACTTTTCCAAATGCGGAAGTTGTTACTTTGTATACACACACAAACAAAAACACACACACACACACACACATACATAAGTAAGCATACACATAATTGCAGTGAAAAATCATAGGTATACTATATATACCAACTGTATATATGTATATGTATATATATTTGTGAGCAGCAGAAAGTTTTTTGCTACTGCGCAGGTCAAACAGAGCAACTGGCAATTTGTTTGTAAACAACATAGAGAAAGAAAGGGCGAGAGAGAGAGAGTGGCAGGAGAGTAGGTGAGAGAGTAAGCGACATGCTCTCGCTGCGTGATTGTAGGGGAAATTATTTGTCCCAACAGCAGCAGCAGCAGCAGCAGTAACAACAACTGAACCCAGTAACCAACTGCGGTTCAAACTATGTACATTTAGCGCTGCAACTGTTACAGCTTACGATGGGGCAGGGGCACGCTGAGGTTTGCTATTTTGACCATACATTTTGAACTTCATTGTGAACTATTTGCTGTAGCAATAGAAATACATTGGTGGAAAATAACAACTTTAAAGAAATTATTATTGTCAGGCAATCAAAAACTCAAATTTCTATATCTTTATATTTTTTGTTATAAGTCATGGGTTTTTAAATACTTAAAATCCATGGTAAATGCATGTTGAGAATAATTTATGGCACTTCCATATTGATTATAAGTAGCTATTTTATCATAAATATATTTATTGTATTTAAATGCATTTTGCTAAAAGAGCATTGCTTGCTTAAAGTGAAATGAACTACGAGGTTTGCATATTTAATTGCCTTCGTCATGATGATGATGATGATGATGATGTTGTTGTTGTTGTTGATGATGTTGATGAGTGTGCAGCAGTCGCAGTTGCCGTTATTATAGACACACACACCCTGATGTAATCGGCAGTTGTGACAGTTAGATTGATTGACTGGCAATGTTTACCATAGATTGACGATTGACCTAGTCACCCAGAGAGGAATTTACATACATACATACCTACATACATACATATGTACATACATACATACATATATAGACAGCAGCCGTTTTGGGGCTGATAAATAATGTGATAAAATTAATGCGTCGCCCAGCGATAAAAATTGCCTAAAAATATCAACTGCGACGCATTAGCAATTGAAATTACGCGTTATAAAACCTACATATACATATATGTATATATATTTTATATTTAATTATTATCTCATTTAAATGTCAATTATTAGCAAAGTGCAGCAAGGTACACAGAAACTGGAAATATATGTATTACTTGCATATAACTTTGCACGTATCGGGGAACCTGCTTGGCCATATTTATCATCGATCACCTGATAAGCAACGGCACACAATGAACCTGCCAACTTGCCCAATCCCCAATCCACAATCCGCAGTCCACAAATTGTAATAATCTATCGCAGAACAAGTGTCCAACATGTGCGGGGGACATCAAAGTTGGCGCAACGCTTGCGTCATTCCCAACGAAATTTCGAATTGGATTATTTCACGAGCAGTAAGGTCACAGTACTTATATATATATATATATATATATAGTATATAGTATATACAGTCTCACTTCTAGAATTCGAACCACAATCTGCCACAAACAAATTCCATTTGTTGAGTTAGAGTTATGGAGAGAAAACAATACAGAATTATAAATCTGTGAATTTTAGCGAAAAATACAAACAATTAATTTTCACATATGCAAATAATTTAAAAGCAGAATTTATTTAAAAGACAAACCATAAAGAAAAAAGCATAGATCGTTTCAGTTTAAGCAAAGTTATGGCAGTTCAAAGGTCTAACAAATTTTGAAAAAAGACTAAGGGGGGTTATACGATTTTTTTTTGCAAAAAATGAATTTTTATAAATATATTTTAATTGCAGAATTTATTGAGAATCCAAACTATAAATAAAATGGCATAGAGCTTCCCGATCGGTTCAGTTCTGGCAAAGTAATCGCAGTTGAAAGGTCTAATTTTAAAAAAAAAAAACATATAATAAAGGAGCACTCATTGACAAGCTTTAAAAGACATATGGTATACAATCTTAGGTACACATCAAGCAATCAGCTTAATATTTTGTATGTTTTTCGTTTGTTGTTGTTGAAATAACAATTTCAGTTTTCAGAGTGTACTTTTTTCTGGGGCATCGTAGAAATCGAGATTTCTTTAAGTCGCAGCATTTTGTCAACTTTACAAACTGCGCATTTGCTTCCAAGCTATGCTCTTGAGCGCAGTTGGGGGTGGGATGGTGGTATGGTGGGTTGGGGTATTCAGATGGCGTATTCAGATGGGTTTGGCTATGCGCAGTTGTCTATTAGAAATGCTCAAGCTCTGTGTGCGATCTGGCCTTTTTGATGAAGCCGCATTTGTTTAGAAATGGGCATACATTTTGTTGTCAGAGTTTCAGCATAGATGACTCTAATTTATGGGTGTACATTGCTACCAGTCTGTCGGTCTGTGGGTCTGTGGGTCTGTGGGTCTGTAGGCAGCATGTTTATCAGTAAACATGCCAGATGATTAGATAGAGTGCAGTCCCAAAAAGAAAGATGTAAAACCCGAAAAAAAAAACAATCGAGCTATTCGGTTTGTTTATTTTAGTTTTAAGTGTTGTTCTTGCTGTTTATACCTTTCTTCATAGTACGTATTTTGTTTTCATCTTTTTATGCAATGACGCCAATGTTTGTTTACATATTATTCGATTCGATTTCTCTACGCAATAGCCGACGCCTAGTGGCACATTTCTTGTTTTTGTTTATAACAATCAAAGCGCGTGCAAACTTAATTTATGAAATAGTTTTTTTTTTTTTTTTTTTTTTGGCAACATTTTTAGATATATATACGCATATGTGGTCTTTATGTGATCGCCGCTCTGACCATCTGCGTCAGCTACTTTTGAAAGCTACAAGTTGTCGTTTGACATTATGGCCAAACCAATTTGTTGGCCTCTTCATTTTGTCAGCTGTTGCATGATAAAATTTCTAAAAATATATAAAAAAAAAAGAAGAAAGAGCTGCATAGAAAAAGCTAACAAAATAACCTTGAACCTGGCCGCGAGGTTGTGTAGCTTTTCGCTAATTTTCTTTTTTTTCCCCTTATTTTTTTGGATATTGTTTATATTATACACACACACAGTATATATAGTATATAGTATAGTACTTGCATCAGAATATGAGAGCTTTTGTGCGGGCGAATTCATTTGCACTCATTCTAATATTGAAAGTGCTTATTTGTTTGTTCATTGAAAATATTTTGTTATAAAAGCATTGTTGAAAGAGTCCCATAAAGCAGGCTAAAGAATGCCTAAACAAGGTACAGTTGAACCAAAAAGCCAGAATTAGAATACAACTTACGTTATGGCCGTTCTCTATTAGATTAAAGACGACAACCAAATATTATTGTACATTTTTCTATAGGCTACATATTTATATATTTTTTGTTGCTCTACTCAATCGGAATTTCTAATGCAAAGTATTCTATAAATTTGCGATTTAGTTGAGATTTTAATGAATTATACAAATAAGCATAAATGTTATAGAAATTCCTTCAATGTCTGGCAATTTCAACACGAGTAAGCTATTAAATATATTTGAATGCTTAACTTTCTATTAGAATTCAAATGCTGATTGCTCGACTAGTTCTGGCCGTGACTTGGCATTAAAGCGTCTAAAGAATAGTGTGTTTATTTTGAAAAAGCGCGAAATTGAACTTTGTGCAGACGAAGGGGGGAGGGGGAAAAAAGAAGAAAAAAAACCAGCAGCCAACTACTTTTGGCAGTGCTTTGTGGCTCTCTTAGTCACAAACTACAAAAGCAAACAGCTAGCGATGAGCCACTCGGTCTGGCGCGCTGTACAAAAAAGTATCTGTGAGATACACATAGCCAGCAACAGCTTAGGGGCGAACGAGACAGAGACAGAGAGAGAGAGAGAGCGAGAGAGAGAGAGAGACTGAGGGAGAGAGAGCTAGAGTGTGGGGCATGAAAAGTGTGTCAGTGCGCAAACGTCAGCGCAGCTGATCGCTGAGAGGGAATGCAAAAGCTATGTAGTACATACATACATATATACATAAAAAGAGAGTGTAGTTAGTTAGAGAGAGAGAGAAGGAGGGGGAGAGAGAGCGCCACTTGCGCATTTGTTGGTAAACAAAATAACACGAACTCTGCGTATGATCGATCGATCGTCTCTCACAAATCCAGCGGCTGCTCAGCTGCTTGAGAGCATAATTTTTGGCGCTGTGCTTTTGTTTACCAGCTGAACAAAATGTTGCCCCCCCCCTCCCCTACCCCCTTTGCAGCCCCCTCGATCGCTGCTATGGGTCTGCGTGTGTATTTTGTGGCGTCGCTTTTTGCGTTTTAAAAAAATACATAATTATATGTGTTAGATACGTTCGCTTGATCGCTGCCTCTCACTCTCACTCTCTCGCTCGCTCTCGCCTGCTCGTGGGGCAGTCAGATACTTTGGCTGAGCAGCTGCTGACGCCCCGTTGACATTCGCCTTTGATATTTGAAAGCAAACGCAACGGCAACACAGCAAAGTGCAGCAAAAGAAAAGTGAAACACACATACACACACAAAGAACGGACACACACATACGCATAGGTAAATAGTTAAGCTATAGCTGAATGCAACTGTAAAGATACAGCGATGCTAAAGATAAAACCAATAAGTGTTGATAAATTGTGAAAAATAAAACAAAATTTGTTTCGTTTTGAACTAAGTTGCAGCTGCACAGATACAGCTACAGCCACACACACACACACACACACACACACAGATACGTTCTCTCTCTCACACACACAGATACAGCTAAACACAGTTATAGCTTTTGTTCTTTTGGTGCGCTTTTGAAATTCAAATACGCTTCCGTTGAGTGCGCTGTGGTTTCAGTTTTAGTTGGCAAACGAGTGTCGACTTTGCAGTATCTGCAGTGTGTTGCTGTTGCCCGTATCTCTATCGCTGTATCGCTGTATCTTTGTATCTGCATCTGCATCTGTATCTGTGTTTTTTTGGCGTTTCTTTCGGTTTATTTCGTGTGCCGTTCCGCTGTTTATCAAGTTTATCAAACTCTCAAATCTTTCGCGTGCAGCCCCCAAAAAATACGCCACTAAATTTGGACACAGCCTAACGGCAAAAGTGCTTTTCATAACCAGGTGAGCAAAATCAGCTGATGCCCCAGTGCAACACAAAAACCTTATTGTATATGCTAATTAAGTGCAATTTGTGTCTAAAGAGATTTGTTCTATACATATTTTTTTTTTTTTTTTGATATGCCCCAAGGTTGCCAGTGACGTCAGCTGCGTCTTTGTGTGCACATTGCATAATTCTTATTATTATCATTGCGGTTTTGCAGCTCTCTAATTCCATACGAAACAATTGTAGTTTGACCCATAATAACTATAATAATTACAACTTTGCGAAATAGTTAAACAAAGCGCTGACTCGCAACGCAGCCAAACAAAGGCCGCATAAAGCTTTAAACTAATCAGATACGTTAACCGATAGGTGCTTCATATATATATATATATATATATATATATATATATATATATGTGCGTATGTGTATGTGGGCGGTCTGTAGATGTTTTTATGTGGGCGCAAAGTGCTTGAAAAGCTTTAGATATTTAATACATATATATTAGCTCTTTGTTAGCTTATCGATGTCGATTTCACAAATTGATAATTGCATTTAATTCGCTGTTGAAATTGCCATCATTAAATTTGGCATTAATAATATTGAAGAAATAGCTCAAAACTTGAAAGATTTATTACTTATTTTGCAAGTTATTTCTCTTTAGTTCACAGAGCAGTTATTAATATTCCTATTAAAATCTGTCAAAATAGGTATTACGTATTCCCCCACTCCCAGACAATTAGTTCAAGTTCATTAGCCCAACCCCAACCCCAGCCCCATTTGCATTCACAGCCTCCCCTATGATTTAATCATTTGAGAAACGCTTGAACTTTCGACTCGTTTGCAGGCACACGCTAGACTTAAGCTACACTTGAAAAAATACATATTGATTTTTTTAAAATGTGATTTCAATTAAAAAAAAAAAAATGTTATCTTTTTTCTAGTTTTCAAGGCAGTTATATTTGTAAAATTCGATGTCACATTTTTTTCAGAGTGTATACAAATAATTAACTATTGCTATGGTACAGAGTCTGTTTAGCTAAACACTTGGACGCTGTCTAGCCAGCACGTCTGGGCTGCTGCTTATCTTAATGAAATGAGTTAGCAAAACTCAGAGGTTTATCAGTAAAGCTAATGCCAGCGATAAGGCAGCCAAAAGAATGCATAGTTTGTTGACTTTAGCAGAAAAGGGAACTAGGAAAATGGCATTGCATTGGGCCAAGGTTGGACCAAGTATATATCTAAATATATATATATATATAGCATATATACTAGATATGATGTATCTAACTTATATAAGCACTCATCGATCAAGGTCGTTGCAAAGCAGCTAAAATGAGCACTAGATACAGTATCTATATGGGGTATATACACACAGACCTAGATAGCATATAGCCAAACTGAACCCAAGTAGATATCATTTCTACTCACCTAGCTGGCAGATAATTTACATTTACATGGTCAAGGTTGCGTCTTTTTGGTAGCTGCAAAACAAAGCAGAAAAAAAAAGTGAAAATGATTCAATGCCAACTAAAATACTAAAATACATATATATATATATTTTAAATAAATATATATTTTATAGACTGCAGTCATTGCCTTGTTTACCGCATTCCTTTTGGGCTTATCAGCTGTTTTTTAGCAAAAGTTAAAGCCAATGTTTCTGAGACGCAGTTGAATTTGGTACGTGTCTTAAATGGAATGCAGCTCCCTATGAATGGTGGGGATGTCGTAATGTCATTATTATAAGTACAGACATAGAATGCATATTTTAAATATGCATGCTCAGAATGGCAAAGTCAAAGCCAGTTGCTTTGTCCAAGATATATAATATGACATATAGTATTTAGTATGACAGTTTGGGGACAAGTTGCTTAGCGCAGACCCTGACCACAACAGCCACATGTATTTGCATTTAACTGCAGCTAAACTGGTCAAGATATTTACTAGTTAAAAACAACAATAACTATTTGTATTTCCATAGACATGAATTCTTATTTGTGAAAGCTCTTTTAAAGAAGCAATCAATCTTTATGGCTTTGTGGCAATCAACATAAATTCTAGTGAAAAGTGTTTTCCCAGCTGCAAAATAATAATAATTCAAGCCTTTGCCGCTGTGTCAATCAAGTCCTTTTGGGAAACTTTCGCTGACATTTGGCTTGCGGAGTATTTGCAAATTGTCGCACATTTGCACATTTGCACATTTACAAGCTGCCATCCAGGCTAATAGACGCAAGCTCTTGTTAGTGCTTTTGTGTTTTGGCCAGGCTTTGGCTTTGCTGCAGATTTCACTAGCCCGCAAACAGAGGCACAGGCAGAGTCAGACTCAGAGTCAGAGTCAGAGTAGGAGTCAGAGTTGGAGTCAGAGTCAGAGTTAGATATAGTTGCTTCGTGTATTCGGTTTTGCGGTCAAATTGTAAATTGCGACGACTGCAATTGGATTTTAGTTGAGTTTTGCTTTTAGCCGTGATGATTGTTGTTTTTTGGCACTGTGCGAATGTGAATGCATTCACAATTTCACAGACAATTGTAATAAAGTAGAGACATCATTTCGCATTGCCCATTGGCACAGTTTTGATTATCATTTTTCAACTGGAAATAGAAACGTTTTGAGCGCAATTCAAATGGCAAAGTGGCACTAAAGAAACGAACACATACAGTTACAGTTAGAGAAGTAGAGATACAGATACAGATACAGATACAAAGATAGATACATATGTATGTATGCATGTGTCATGACATGCGCTCAATTTAAATGGGATGCATGTGTGTGTATATATTGTACATATATGTGATGCTTCATATATAATTGGCTTGATCATATGCTCGCTGCATGCACAAGACTTGTGTGGTAAACAGCGAGGGGTAGGGGAAGGGGGAGTTGGGCTCAGCTATCAAGTTGGCAGCTTAATGGGCTGTGACAGCGCCGCTTTATGGCATACTAAATGCAATATAGCTGTCAGCACAGTGCTTGTCAAACTGCAACAGCGAGCAGGTCAATCGACAACTAAATAATCAAATGCAAAATGCGAGCAACTAATTAGTGTAATCAATATAATTGCCAGCTGTTGAATAAAATTTCCAATTTTGTGTGTTTTTCAGTTTTTTAGTTTTTCAATTTGAATTTCAATTTCACTTTCACGCATTTCAATTGAAATCAAGCCAAATACGTGAGAGCAATTAAACGTGCCAGTAGATGAGAAAATAAAAATGCAATTAAATAAAATTAAGTAGCCGCCGCGTTGAACTGCTTAGAACTGTACGTGTAAGCATGCGTGTCTGTGTGCGTGTGTGTGTGTGCTGTGTTTGATTGTATGGCAATTACGCAATTTGTGTGCGGCTCATTTGTTGATTAAATAATTTGCTAACAGTTTGCTTTTGTTCTCGGTTCTGCTCTTCTGCTTTCAGACAAAGACAAAGACAGAAAAAAAACACAGGCGTACAAAGGAATACATGAATATAAATAAATAAATAAATAAATAAAAAGACTGAGCAACGTGCAAATCCAAGGAATTAAAACAACATAAGCAATCTCTACAACTAGCACTCTCTATCTCTCTCTCTCTCTCTCTGTCTCCCTCTTTGTATACAACATATTGATCTCAATTCGATAAGCAATATAAACCAACATCAATCAATCAATCAATCAATCAATCACAATCAGCACTCAGACCAGACCAATCGAGAGCCAGCCCCACTCCAGCTTTGTATAATGTTTAGCAGTCTCGCAACGTTTCTATTTGGAGCGCAAGCGACGTCTGAGTCAACTAATAGCGAAGCGAATCCTGTGCAGGCCAACGTCAACGATTCTTCCGGCAACGATCAGGCCGCCGGCGATGTAATTGAGGTGACCTCAACGACCCCCTCCGTTGCGGGCAACAATCGTGGCACGGTGCGTGGCAGCAACGCCAACGGCAAGCGTGGCGGTGCCAAAAACAGGCGTGGCAGGCAGCGAAACCAGCAACAGCAGCAGCAGCAGCAGGGCGGACAACGCAAGCAGCCCCCGACTATAACGAAGCTACTAACCCCCAACGGCGAGTGCGCCATCGACGAGGACTTCAACGAGGACGAATGGTACATTGTCGAAAAGGACGGTGAGTACATAATATTTGTTCAGTTTTGCAAAAGCTATGGTTATAGGAAATGTTATCATGATTTTTGACATGAAATCCGAATATTTGAAGTTTTGCAACTTGAAATGTAGGATTATTGTAGATGACAAATAATGACCATAGAGACCCCAAGGATCAAAATCGGATGAGTTTTGGCAAAGTTATGGCAGTTTGAAGTCTGAAAAAGGCATTTTTTGGGACTAGGGAGATGTCATGTGAGGATTGTTGCCATAATATTTGACATGAAATCCGAAAGTTGTAAGTTCTTCAACTTTAAATGTAGGATTACTGTAGATGTCAAATAATGACCAAAAAGACCTCGAATTCGACAATCGGATGAGTTTTGGCAAAGTTATGGCAGTTTGAAGTCTGAAAAAGGCATTTTTTGGGACTAGGGAGATGTCATGTAAGGATTGTTGCCATAATTTTTGACATGAAATCCCAAAACTGTAAGTTTAAAAACTTTAAATGTAGGATTACAGTAGATGTCAAATAATGACCAAAAAGACCTCGAACTCGACAATCGGATGAGTTTTGGCAAAGTTATGGCAGTTTGAAGTCTGAAAAAGGCATTTTTTGGGACTAGGGAGATGTCATGTAAGGATTGTTGCCATAATTTTTGAAATGAAATCCGAAAGTTGTAAGTTATTCAACTTTAAACGTAGAGTTAATAAAGAGGTCAGCACATGATTAAAAAGACATTGCTTTTGAAAATTGGTTCAGTTTTGACAAAGTTATGGAAGTTGAAAGTTTTGAATATAGAATAATATATATGTTTTTTTTTTGCAGAAGAGGAGGACGACTCGCTGCCACGCAGCGATTCCGAGGAGGAGCTGTCTGTAGTCGAGGTACAGGCAAATGCTGCCGGCGCAGGAGTACCGCTTCAGGCAGCTGCTGGGATCGGCTCGCGCCGGAGGCAGCACATCAATACGCATTCCTTGTACAGCGGACCGCGGCCGCAGCAGCAGCGCAACTATTTGCAGAGGACGCGTGCCGCACGGACGCTGAGCATCTCATCGTTGAGCCCGCCCCGAAGTGTGCCAGCTAGCGAGAATGACAATGTTATCAGTCAGTCGCTGTATGCGCCCATCTCGCCAGCGCCCGAGGGCAGCGTGGGCAAGGGACATGGGGCCGGCGTGCTGATGGAGGAGTCCTGGTACGTAACACCGCCACCATGCTTCACCTCGATTGGGCCAATCAATATGGAAGCATCACCCTTTGAGAATCTATTGATTGAGCATCCAAGGTTGGTGATTTTTGTTGTACACTCTCCCAACTCCCACCACTCCCAAGCCAACCAAACCGCAATGCACCACGCAATACTCGGCGTATACTTGATACGTGTACTAATTGAAATTCCTATGTGTTTTCTCTCTTGCAGCATGTCGGTGTATCATAGTATTAGGTCCAGCCAGGCGGGCACCGAAAGTTTTGTTAATCTTGATCTCGGAGCAGCGGAATTACCGCAGCCAGAGCCGCAGCTAGAGCCGGAGCAGGCTCAGGTTCAGGCTCAGGCCGCTGCGGTGCGGCAGCAACGCTCCAACAGCGCTCGCTTCGATCGCCATGCGGCGGCGGAGCTGAAGCAGCAGACTCTGGCTCGTCAAAGCCAGAAGGTGAGTTCAATTTTCAATATTATTATTGTTATGTGGATTAATTGTATTTCAATTTACAGAGCAACAACAAGAAGCAGCATCAGCAGCTCTGCCGCAGCGCCATTAAGCGCGCCAATAAGGTGCGCGACTTCCAGGCGAAGGCTCATCGTCCTCGCCGCTCGGAGATGCAGCATTGCAAGCTGGTCAGCGGCGCCAATAACAACCGCAAGTGCTGCTAGTTCACCAGCACAAACAAACAAACAAACAAACCAACAAACAAACACTCTCTCTCTCTCTAAGTAGGAGGCGGGAGCTTTACATATTCAAACAATCATGGCAAAAGGCGCGATGGCAACGCGCATAATTTTAATTAGTATTTTAAATTGCCAAAAAAAAACCAAAAAAAATATATACAAAAAAATAAAAAAATCAACAAAGCCGCAAAAATATCAAAATTTTTAGCAACTACACGAACACTTAAATATTTAAACATACAAAATTACCAATTAGTATTTGTGTTAAAACGAAAAAAACAAACAAAAAAATGCTGTGTAAATGCGTAGTTTTTAATGTTCACAGTTAAATTTACCTTGATAAACTTGAAAAAAGGATTAACAAAAACTAAAAAAAAAATACCAAAAAATGCAATAAAAAGTTTTCAAAATGAATATGCAAGAAATCGTAAAACAACAAAAAACTAAAAATGACAAAAGTTTACAAAAACTTACAAAAAAAAGTATAAAAGAAATGTATAAAATATGCAAACAAAAACATTTTATTAATGTAGCCTTACAATTTAAACTTATTATTATTTATTTGTATTTAAACTATAAACTGGCGTTTAGCGTATGATTTAAGCAACGTCAAACGATTGAAAAATCGAAATTCTGAAATTAGTTTTAAAGAACGCAGCGAAAAAGTTGATGATGAATTTGTGTTTAATTTAATTTTTGGTAAAAATGATATGTATGTATTTGTGTACCGTATGCTTAACTTTTATGTAAAATGTATTACAATGGCACGAGATAAGTATCTAAAACAATATATTATGTCTGTATGCCTGATTATGTTGATGAGAAAATGAAAAGAGTATGAAAAAGTGAAAAAAAGAAATATATATATATATATATATAAATATAGAAAACCCAATAAAAATGATAATGCTACAAACTAAAACGAGTTGATTTTTTCTTTTTCTTAAGACTTGATTTCGAAATTTAAATGAAATCACGATCAATCATATATGTAAATGCCATAAATTAGGTAAGTTTGGTGTGGTCCTCGTCGTCACAGTGGATAAGCTGCCCTTGAAGAAGACCTGCAGAGGTGAAGAGAGCTTTTTCAGGGTCAGTTGGGGGAGCGCCTTTCACAACTTGCTTAGATTAGAGCGTTTAATTAGTTACCATTTAAGTGCTAGCTAATTAATTAGTAATTTGTGCTTTAACACAGACACGCTTCACAAAACGTCTGCTGCAATACTGCACGAGGGCAATTAAGTCCAGTTACAGTTAGGTGCCGTTGACCTTGACGCTAAAGGTAATGGGTCAGCTGCAGATACGCAATACGCTTCGCTCCTGTTGCTGCTTCCGCGCTGCCAAAGCAACGGCGAATTGCAACGAAAGTAATGCAAGTAAATGCAAAATGCAGATGAAGTTGTTAGCTGGGCGGGCTTGGCTACTTAGCTAGGCAGAAAGGTAGATAGCTACACTCAGAAAAATATATGCCTTAAATTAAAATAGCTCTAAAATAATATTTGATTTTATTTGAATATTTTTTAGATTCACGAAATAAATCAAATATATGAATGCTTGCCCTTGATTAACATTATTATTATTTATTTCTATCTTTCAGAATTACTCTCCTTTTATACTCTTCCTTATTTGTAGTTTCGAAAAACTCTGAAATATATACAAAAACTAACATGTATTTTAGAAATGATAGCCCTGACTTTCTGAAAAAATATGGAGAGCTGCCTTTCAAGGGCATATAACATTTTTCCGAGTGTAGATAGGTAGATAGGTAGATAGGGTGCCAGGCAGCATCTTTCACAACCAATCTGCTCGTGGCTGACTCTTCTGCTCTTCTGCTCTGCAGCTCGTGTGTCCGTCGCTCAGCTTCTAAGCCCTGGCCAAACTCTATAAAGATCGGCGCCATCCGCGCTTCGCTTCACACCTGCGTGTAAAGTCTAGAGCTGCAGACCATAGGGCACCTACCGTCTTCTGCAAGCGGAACTCTCGGCATTCGGTATACGGTAAACGACGGTATACATTAAACGGCACTCGGAATTCATAAAGGAGGGTGCTCTTATGTAAGATTTGGCAATCGCTAGCGTCATATACAACTACATATATGTACATATGTGTAGCTGCCCCGGCCGCTGATTCTATTTGGCAAGTTGCACTTGAGTGATTTTTCGGTCTTCCACCCAAAAAACGGAAAACCAACAAAAGTTTTACAGACGCGCAACATGTAAAGCAAAGCCAAGCTAGATAAATGGCATAAATGGTGTAGAAAACCTCGGGGCACAATAACAATAACTGCAGCAACAAGCATAACAAAATCGCGCAATACCAAACAACAAAAAAAAAAAAAAACGGCAAAAAGGCATTAAAAATTCGTCGGCTTTTTGGGCAGATTGAAAGTAAAAACAACATCCCCACCCGCCCCCTGACATTCGCCTGCCCACGCACAACACCCCCAACAGTGAGAAGTGTTTTGTCTTTTTCTTTGGGGCACGGCTCGGCAACTTTTATTGCCAACTTCACGAGGATTTGTTAAACGCCCGAAATGGGCCAAGATTGTTTGTGTCAGTTGGTCAAAGTGCGTGTGTGAGCTATAATTAAAACTATTAACATTTCGGTTGCTCAGATAAGCGAAAAAAACTTGGAGCAGGTCAGTGTTTGTAGGCGAGGAAATTGTGAAAATAGCAAATAAACGCAAACGGAAGTTGTCTGGAAAAGGTTCAAATAAAAGGTGAGTCAACGAATACATAGTACAATATGTATATATCTCAATCAAGCAGTTATCTTTGATTTGTATAGCAAACCAACTTGATTTATTATCTTAAATCTCAAAACACAATTAATTATTATTATTTTTGTAATTCCTATTAAACAAAGCCTAGTAACTTTTTTTACTACACAATACTACTAGTTCCTCTTCTATTCCATCTTTAATATATAATCTAAGTAAATGCTGAAAATGATGTCTGATGTCTGAGTTGCGGTCAATAAACTGCGGTAGCAAAAACTGTCAACTGCCTCAAACGGTTCATGATAAACGCGTGCTATGGCTATAACGTAAATGTACCGTTAGTGCTGCCAACATTGTAGGTGAATGCGAAGCACTAAACAACAAAAATTAAAAACGGCTCAAGGTCAGGCAACAACAATTAAATATAATTATAAGCCAACAAGGCAGAGGAGCAAAGCGTGGCCGCCGTTAAAGAACAGCACTGCAAACATAAAAAAAAAACCATAATAAAATAAAAAAAAATAATGAAAGCTAAAAACCGAAACCGCAACCAAAGCCAAAACTAAAGCTAAAACTACAACTAAAGCTAAAGTTAGGCATCCAAAAAAAAAAACAACAAAATAATAAAAACGGAGGCAAGAAGTATTGCATAACAGATGTAAAACCAAAGCGAGCAGAGCCAACAAACAAACAAAACAAACTACAGACAGCTAAAGCTAAAGTAATTATAACAACAACAATTAAGCAAACGGCGTGCGTTTTTACAGCTAAGCGTAAAACCCAGCCAACCATTTGGTGGGGGCGTTGATGGGGTGAGCTGCGGTGGGGTGGGGTGGCTTGTTTGTGGTTGGCGCTCTGAGGCTGAGGTTGGGCTTGCAGACTATGTTGCTCTAGGAGTCATTCATTAAATTCTAATTTCAGTTTAAATGAAGAAGCTAAAGAATCTTCCCAGTAGGGTTCTACTTGTTAGACATAACTCGTATTACTAATTAAAGTAACGCTACAGTTGACAGTGTTGCTTTCATGCCTTTGACCTTTACAAGTTATTCATTAAAATCCAATTTTGATTTAAGTAATGAAGTAAAGAAGCTTTTGCATCTGATTCTATTTTAGAGAAGTATTCAGATTTAGTACCAACTCCTTTAGATACTAGGAAAAATATATAAAAATATATAAGATCTCAAAAAATTATTTTAATTATAAATAAGTAAAAGAAGTGTTCTATATAATTATAATTGAAGCAGAGCTAAGACGGATAGTTTTAGTTTTCTATCAGATTTGTAAAGAAGTCAAAGAATCTACATCAATTAATTATAATTTGTAAGTATATAGTTATATTGAAAGCTTAACTCTAATTAAATCAGCATGCTAGGGCTGACAGTTTTATTTTTATGCCTTTGGCCTTAACGGCTGACAGGCAGCGCAGGCGCCGCATTGTCAAGCTTTTGTCAGCCATTGTTCTGGGCGACATTGGTGGCGTCTCCAACACATGTTGTTGTTGCTCATGTTGTTGTTGCCGCTTATGTTTATGTTTTCTCGCATATTGACCATAATTAATTTATGAACCACAAACTTCCTTCCTGCCGCTACGCATTTGGTGTAACTCATGATGCATACAGGCTGAACACCTGAACACTTGAGTGACCATTAACAAGGTTACGATCAACGTTGTTGTTGTTGTTGTTGCTGTTACTTTAGCCTTCAGTTAATGATTATATTGAATATTTGTATCTTTGCAGTGTATCAGTTGCGTGCGAGACATGAAGCTGTGCAGATTTACAGCGTTCTCAGTGCTGCTGTTGCTGATGCTGCAGGTAAGAACTATGAGCTAAGAACTAACAAACTGAGTAAATTCCCTTTCACTTGTTGCCCAAGCAAGTTCGTTGCCTAAGTCTTTTGTTTTGCTGCCTGCCTGCCGCCTCATCATTTGGAAAAAAACTAATCTATTTAACAGTTAAACTGCATTCTAAGAATGAACTTCCTGATTATGCTAAACAGACAGCCAGCCACCAAGACACTAAGAAACCAAGACACCAAGGCACATGAACCGTAACCAATCGTTGGGTTGGCCAATCTGCACCGTCTAACGGATATGCGCTGCCACATTGCGTAGCTTCCCAGAGCGGCGTCGATTGATTGTGAGTTCAGCACACAGGGCGGAAGAAGTGGCTGGGCTAAAAATTATGTTTGCTTCTTTGCCGTTTCTTAACCATTGCCTGATGCAGCAGTTTTACAAACGAAAGACTTAAGGCACAAACTTAGCTTAATTTATCAAGAGCTAATCGAAATAGCGGTATCTCCCTATATCTCTCTCCCTTTGCAGCAGCCCCATCTCGGCCAGGGCAGTGAGCTCAGCACAGACTATGCGATAGTTAGCAAAGCGGCGGTGGCCACAACAACATCATCTCCATCCTCGCCGCCCCCTGCCGCACCACCCGTGCGCAGCTTCAAAGGTCGAATTCAAACCACAACGCAGCGAAACTCGAGCAGCAAGCGACTGACTCGACCCTTGGCGGCCAACGTTGCCGATGAGCCGCAGCAGGAACTGGTGGCACTCTCCTCCAAATCGTACATATCAGGACCCACCACCCAACCCTCCAAGCTGACAAAGCGTGCGGGCTTGCCGGTGCAAAAGAAGTACGTCAAGGATGTGCGTAATCGCAGCAGTGTTGTTGTTGAACGCAACAGACTGCAACACGATGTGGTGAGTAATGAAGATTCAGATTATGATATTCGAATTATTATTCCTGCTCTTAGCACGATCATGTGCCCGACTCCTCTGGCTATGTGCCTCAACGCATTGGGCGTCCGGTGCAGCTGGAATATGAATCCACTGGCGTGGATTCGAGTGGTGCGCCCACAGGCAGCGCTGGCTATCATGCGGCTCCCTATGAGGGCAACAAGTGGCACGAGGAGTACTGGGATCAGGACTACTCCGGACGTCAGTACTCCCACAACAGCACCAGAGTGCAGCGTAAGCCATAAATGACTTTCACCAAAGTCTCACCCTTATTATATATCAATAATCCCTTACAGATATTGAGGCAGAGTGCCAGGATGATTATATGAAAATACGTATAGGGTTTAATGGCTCATTTAGCGGTCTGCTTTACTCCGCTGGCTATGCCTACGATCCTGATTGCATGTACATCAATGGCTCTGGCAGGGATTACTATGAATTTTATATTCAATTGAATCGCTGTGGCACATTGGGAAAGAACTCGCTGCAAGAGGAGAGTCGCAAGAATCCCACGGTACGTATACATAATATATTTTCAAGAAATTAAACATGATATTTAAAAACCTCAAACTGCCACAACTTTGTCAAATCTGAACCGATTGTCAACCCCGAGGCCATTTTGATCATATATTGGCATCTTGTTTAATTCTACATCTCAAGATTATGAATTATTAAAAAAATAAAATTTTGGATTTTTTTGTCGGAAAAAGCATAAGGGGGGACCCTTACCAATTATGATTTTTCAAAAAATAGAATCTTGAAATTTTACGTGTAATTGATTGTGGGTGTCTCAATTAGTATAAAAAACTATACGAAAAGTGATTTTGTTGTGTTTCATTTTTCTGTCAAAAATCACGCCAAAAGTGACAAAAAAATTGACTTGTAAAGTGCCCAAACCACGAAAAGTTCCATATAAATGACCTTCCCAGACTTCAAACTGCCACAACTTTGTCAAATCTGAACCGATTGTCAACCCCGAGGCCATTTTGATCATATATTGGCATCTTGTTTAATTCTACATGTCAAGATTATGAATTTTTAAAAAAATAAAATTTTGGATTTTTTTGTCGGAAAAAGCATAAGGGGGGACCCTTACCACTTTTGATTTTTCAAAAAATAGAATCTTGAAATTTTACGTGTAATTGATTGTGGGTGTCTCAATTAGTATAAAAAACTATACGAAAAGTGATTTTGTGGTGTTTCATTTTTCTGTCAAAAATCACGCCAAAAGTGACAAAAAAATTGACTTGTAAAGTGCCCAAGCCACGAAAAGTTTCATATAAATGACCTTCCCAGACTTCAAACTGCCACAACTTTGTCAAATCTGAACCGATTGTCAACCCCGAGGCCATTTTGATCATATATTGGCATCTTGTTTAATTCTACATCTCAAGATTATGAATTATTAAAAAAATAAAATTTTGGATTTTTTTGTCGGAAAAAGCATAAGGGGGGACCCTTACCACTTTTGATTTTTCAAAAAATAGAATCTTGAAATTTTACGTGTAATTGATTGTGGGTGTCTCAATTAGTATAAAAAACTATACGAAAAGTGATTTTGTGGTGTTTCATTTTTCTGTCAAAAATCACGCCAAAAGTGACAAAAAAATTGACTTGTAAAGTGCCCAAACAACGAAAAGTTCCATATAAATGACCTTCCCAGACTTCAAACTGTCACAACTTTGTCAAATCTGAACCGATTGTCAACCCCGAGGCCATTTTGATCATATAATGGCATCTTGTTTAATTCTACATCTCAAGATTATGAATTTTTAAAAAAATAAAATTTTGGATTTTTTTGTCGGAAAAAGCATAAGGGGGGACCCTTACCACTTTTAATTTTTCAAAAAATAGAATCTTGAAATTTTACGTGTAATTGATTGTGGGTGTCTCAATTAGTATAAAAAACTATACGTCAAAAGTGACAAAAAAAATGAAAAGTCTCTTATAAATGACCTTCGCAGTCAATGTTCCAGTCCCAAAAATGCTCATCCTAGACTTCAAACTACTATAACATTTTCAAAACTGATCCGATTTTCAATCCTAATGTCTTTTTTTATGGCTTATCAATTATATACTTAGATATAAGAACACCTTATTTATTTATTGATCTCAAATAAATCTGATCATGCCTTTGCAGAACTTTATGTGGAATACGGTGACAGTACAGTACAATCCACTGATTGAGGAGGAGTACGATGAGCATTTCAAGGTCACCTGCGAGTATGGCTATGATTTCTGGAAGACTGTGACGTTTCCCTTCTTAGACGTGGAGTAAGCATTATTTACTTATTTATATTATATAATTCAAGTAATATGTCATATTGCTATTTACAGGGTGGCAACTGGTAACCCTGTAGTCTTCACGCTGAGTCCACCTGAATGCTACATGGAAATTCAGAATGGTTATGGCATCGGTGGACCCCGCGTAACTGGTCCAGTGCGTGTGGGCGATCCACTGACTCTGATTATCTACATGAGGAGCAAATATGGTTGGTACTATATCTAATTAAGTTATTAGCATAATGATCTATAACTACTTCTCTTATTTTCTCCAGATGGCTTTGATATTGTTGTTAATGATTGCTATGCGCACAATGGGGCCAATAAGCGAATACAGCTGATTGATCAACAGGGCTGTCCTGTGGATGATAAGCTCATCTCACGCTTCAGGGGCTCCTGGACGGATTCGGGTGTATATGAAACGCAGGTCTATGCCTATATGAAAACTTTTCGCTTCACTGGCTCCCCGGCGCTCTACATTGAATGCGATGTGCGTATGTGCCATGGACGCTGTCCGGTAAGTTGAAATTGAGTACCCAAAAAAAAAAGTTATAAATCCCTTTACACAATATTTGGTTACAGAGTCAGCCGTGTTACTGGCGGAATCTGAAGGCGGTAACCAAACGTGACACTTCCAACATGACGGCCACAAGTCTGTCACTACCACCACTTGCGGGTAGCACAGATTCAGCCACAGAGAGTCCGGCGCTGTCGCAGAATGTGAATCTGTTTCAGTCGCTGCGCGTGCTGCAGGAGGGCGAAACCGATGGCGACGATGTCTACGCTCATCGGCAGTCCAAGCTGAACTCACCGCATCAGACTTGCCTCAAGACGTCCACATTCTCGGCGCTGACCGCCAGTTTCTCGGCGCTGCTGTGCGTGCTGACGGTCACACTATTCTTTGCCTGCTCCCGGCTGAAGCGACGCAAGCAGTCATCGCTGTATGACTCCTATATAGCGCATAAGGGTCAGATTGATTAACGTTGCAGTGCGTATGGACGGACATATGGTTAAGGATATGGCTACGGATGGGTCTTATTGGGTCTACAGACGTTTTGTATATAGTTTTTATATGGCATAATATACCAACACATACCAACGAAATTTTGTTCGCTCGTAGTTAGATTTCGCTCGTAAAATAATGAAAATGTAAATGGCAAACATTTTACGCCAAATTAAATTTAACTACATCTTTGTTTTATTTTTATACCGGGCAAAACTAGAAGGAAACCCACAAAATAATAGATGATTTGTTGGAAAATACTATCTCTGAAGTACAAACAGAATAGAATGAAATCCCATAGAACAAAAATCAGCAGCAAACGCGCAAAGAACGTGTGCAAAAAAAAAATTAACTAAAAATAAAATCTTTTATAATCCGAAATTTGAAATTATTATCAAAAAAACTTTTAAAACGGTTTTTAACGATTTTACATCGTTTTTTAAAAAAATCTCAAAACGGCATTGCAAAAAAAAGTATGCACCACATTTAAAAAAAAACCGAAGGCGCAGTAGCATTCTTTTTTCAGGTAAAAGTATGCACCACATTTTTCTTGATTCTTTTTTAAAATTCAAACTGCTTTCTAACTTAAAAATGCAGCCTGAAAGTATTCTTTCATCTGCTGATTTGAGCTTAAAACTTTGAGTTAAAATAAAAAAATTAGTAGTTCCAAATTTTTTCTTTCATTAAAATTATGATGCTGATTTCAGGTTAAAATTTTCAGTTAAAATTTAAACTGAAAACACAAATAATCTGGATATATGGGTCCAAGAAGAAGATTAAACGCCAACCTAAGGACCTGATGCTTCGATCTCCCAGGACTAGAACTAGCTCCAAAAATTGTGATTGTTACTGTTAATTTTTTTTTGTAAATACTTTGTTTGCCCCACTGGGCTGAATCAATAGAAACCAAGGTCACAAAGGGGTGATAAGCCTACCCCGTATGCCTTAATCAAATAAAATTAAAAAAAAAAAAAAAAAAAAAAACTATCTTTGGATTACAAACAGAATTTTGTGGCAGTTGCATTGTTAATGCTGTGGCATGTGCAGCACATGAGGAAGCAAAATAATGCCGATAGCTTGTGTCACTTGCCGCACTTCCTCATTGGTCTGCCCCACTCTGGACGGCCCACAACAAATGCACACATTTTAAACGTGTGTCAAATCGTGTAAGATTTATGTCGAAGCTGTGATGTGTTTTCCTTTTTTTTTTGTTTTTCTGAATTGTTTTTCTTTTTTTTGGTCGTGCGCTTTGCTGCATGATTTTCAATCATTGTTGTTGTTGTTGTTGTGTGGCTGCTGCTGCTGCTGTTGGGTTTGACACAAATTTTGAGAGCTGCGGCGCGCCGCAAAACATTGCCCAAAGTGTTAATATGGTTGAGGACTTTTAATGTTGCCCAACTGCCAACTGGCAGACAAGCGACTTTTGCTAATTGTGCAATTTTCGGTGAGTTGCTCATTTTGGTCTGTATTTTTTTTTAGATTTTTTGTTTTTTTTCATCTATGTTTCTCTTTGGTATTAATATTCAGTTGCTGCTTGCTGCTAGCTGCTGCTGCTTCTGTTGCTGCTAATGTTTTAGCATATGCGCAAGAATCTTTGGTGTAAAAATTAACACGGAATCATTAAAGTTATTTGTTTGTGTGTTCGACTCAAATTGCCATGGCTAATTAATTTATTTAGCTATGAGAAACCAACAAAAGCCAAAGACAATGCCAGGCAGCACTACCACTACCACTCACAGTCTAAATGTTTATCGTATCACATTACGTTTCCATTTACGATTGCGAATTATTATTTTTCACACACAATTAGCATAGAATGAAGCGTGCACAAATCATATACAAACAGACACACACACATACACACACACATACACACACACATATTTGTTTGCTTATGATTAATTGTATTTTAAAAGCAAAAACCCAAAAGCGGATACTAAACAAAATAATTAAGCAATCCATTAAAGCAAAATGCTGTCAAGACATTGAATTTTGACAAACTAATCTAAATAGATATGTGCAAAAAAAAGCTAACAAATTGTTTGCATAGCTTATGCATGAGCTCAGCTAGAGCATACCTAACTGTATAGCCATTACACCCAGTTGTTAAGTCATTTTGCAAATGTGTTGCTGTACTATTTTTGTAGGCCATCTGAGGCACGTAGCGCAGCAACCTTGAAATAGGCGCACAGCTGCCCCCAAAAGTGTTTCAATTAAATTCATTAAATGCAGCGATAATTAAGTAAAAAATTTATGAAAATACGAAAAAATTAATATCATGTAATTTGCGTTGGTGTTGCCATCGATTTTATCGCACTCAGAATGAAAGACTCAACATCAGACGGCAAAGCTCCGATGTCTGCTGTCTGATGATGTGTGGTGACACCAAATAGGCAGCCAAATTGCGCCAGCTACAACAAAAGCTTAATAAATTGAGTTTTTATGCGCGCTGGCGACCTTAGCGTTTTTTTTTTTACCTTTTTCTGCCAGAGTCCAAGTTGTCTTTGGTGGAGTCTCAGCTTTAGGCACATGCCTCCTCATGAGGTTTTTATTTTGTGTGAGGCTGCACGTTCGTGGCCTGAGTCTTTCGTTTGCATTGTATTGCGCTGTCATGCGCACATGAAAATCATCTGCCAGCAGCAGTGGCAGTTACCAACACCACCACCACCACCACCACCACCAACAACAACAACAACAACAGCAACAATAACGAATCAACAGCAGCCACATCAACAATGCTAAAATATGCTTTCATTACCAAACGTCTCACACGCGGCTGCAGTTGGCATGGCATAAAGTTTTTTTTATATTATTATTTTTTCAACACATTTTTTATTCTTGTGCGCATCTTTAAACGTTTGCATTACTGCCATTGTTCTTGGCAGTTAAGCAAATTGCGCTTCCATCCATCAATGCCTGCATACGGAAGTCAACCCTTAAATTCTCTATCTTTCTCGTTAATTTGAAAAACAAACATAATTCTATGCAATAAAAAAGCGGGAATTGATAACTTTTATTACCCATGATTATGTATGTTTAGCCACTTAATAAAAAACATTATAAATATACATTTAAAAAGTGTAATGTCAATAATCTTTTTTCTTTTCATATATATTTGCCATCACTTGCCTAATGGGCTTAACTAAGATGCGTAACAAAAGCCTGGGGCAGGTTTATGATGCTGATGCTGATTTTGCATATCATTTGGGCGCCATGAGGAACTATGAATTAATTGTCGCTTCTAGCTAGTATAGTGATTAGGCGTCGCAAATCGTAAACTCCGCTGACGCCCCTTTACGTTGACCTTAGCTGTTTTCTTGATTCAAACTTGCTTAATTTATAGGCCCCAGTGTTGTGTCATAATTAAACAGCTGACAGCTGAAAATTGAGGAAGTGTCGGCATTGGAGCATTACTATTCCCACGCACTGTCTAACAGCATAATAGCTGCTGGCAACTCTGGCGTCGTAAGTAAACAAAAGCCAGCAACAGCTGAGCCTTTGAATAACAATAGGAGGGGGGTTGGCGAACAGAAAAGCCGACAAGGCCAACCCTTAGAACGTGTCTTTTGTTTACAAACTACAGACGGTAGAGTGAGCCACCCTTAATGCTCTCTTTTATCCGACATCTCTCTCTCCCGCTCTGAGAGAGAGAGAGAGAGAGTAAGCTGGCGCCTGCGCTGAGATCTCTGCTCTCAGCTGCTGTGCGCATCAAAATCTCATTCGCATTGATTTTATCCAGAGTCCAGAAGTTCGAGTTTCTTCTTAATTCGCACCCAAACTGCTGCAGTAAAAGTTGTAAAATTCGGCATAAGCTCAAGAAAAACGCCTCGAAAACTGTGCAAAATTAGCGGAAAAATCAGATTAAAATACAAATCATAAGGTGAAGTGTTGTGCTTTTGGATTTCTTGCTATTTGAAGCCTCTAACACATATTTTCCTCGACTGACAGAGCGGGGCGTGGGCTACTCATCCGTTGATAATTATGCCTGGCCTGCATATTAAATAGGAAGCAAGGACACACACAGAAAATGGAGTTGCCCAGCAAGTCCTGGCTGCTTGGCAGCATCGTGGCGCTGCTATTGATTGCCCAAGGTACGTGTGCGGGGGGTGGGGGCAGTTACATAATGTAATTAAGTTACTGGAAAAGAAAACTATTTGCTAACCAACCATATAAATTTCTACCCTACTTGAATCCACGAAGCCAAAAAAGAGATTAGCTCTTTTGTAACTAACGGAAATTTCACAGCAATGATTTGATTTTTTTCTTAAATTTTATAAAACGCGCAAGCATCGACGTCTTGACAAACTCTACCAGTTTCATAGTTAACCAACAAAATACCCAAAAAAAAAAAAAAAAACAGAAAGAAACCAACCAGCCAACAACTGACAACCAGCAGCCTCGGCCTCTGCCTCTTCCTCTGCCTGTGCCTCTTCCTCTGCCTGTGCCTCTGCCACAACCTCTGCCACAACCTCAGCCTCTGCCACAGCAACCGCCTGTGCCTTTGGCCAGCTTCTGTATATTTGTATATAAGTATATAGTTAGGCGGCCACACCACCCCATACAACAACAACAACAGCAACTAGAACAACAACAACAGCTAACTTTAAGAACAACCACACAACAACAACAACAACAACAACAAATAATCGACTGTCGACTGAGCGACGAACATGAAACTTGAGGAATTTGCCAAAGCGTCGCTGCTGCAGCGCTGCCAAAAATGCGTACCAACAAAAAACGAAACAACGACTGCGCCATGATCATTAATTTCAAAACTCTCTCAACATTAAAAAAAAAAAAATATATATATATATATATATTGTATATGCCATATAAGCGAAATACTCGTTATCATTAGTAGCCATAGCCTCCAAACCGTTATCTCTTTTCATCTCTCTATCTCTCTCTCTCTCCTAGCACCCGCTCTGATTAATTAACTAATTAACCAACTACTTATATAAACTGCAGCTTAGATCTTCTCCTTAGTAGCTATATACTAGCTTTTTTATATAAATGCTTTAGCATAATAGTTCTAACGCTCGCAAACAAAAAAACTCTCAACTTCTTAACCTAACTTATATTTATATATATTCTACTCCCAACCTACTACTACTACTACTACTACTAAAAACTACTATAACTTATAACTACTACAAGCAACTAATTTTTCAAAACACCCAACCTTCTAAAAACTAATTAGCCTATCTCTCTGCTTTTGTAATTAAACATTTTTTCCCCCTCATTCGAAAATTCAAATTATGTACTGCAAAGCGTAGCTAAAACTCACGCAGATGGATACACAATCAAAGCAACTGAAAATGAAAAGCAAAAAAAAAACAAACAAACAAACAAAAATGAACCGAAAGTAACATTTTGTTAGATGCAAAATGCAAAACAGATTTCTGTATCAACTGCCGAATCTTAATTCATACTCCTTCTCTACTGAGCAGTCCAATATCTAGAGAACCTTAGTCGAAAGTTGTAAAAATGTTGAAGAAAAAGAAGAAGTAAAATACCCCCTCCCCCCTACAACAAAGTACTTTTTGGTGTACTTAGAGCTCTTTGCTATCAAAAACACACACATACAAATATGTATGTATACACACACACACACACACATACATATAGGCATCAGCTCAGTTATACTAAGAGTTAAAGCCCCACCCACTTCACATCCAATTAAATAGCTCAACTGCAGAAAAATACAATATATGGTAGGCAGCAGGCGTTTGTGCTCTATATAACACACATAGACAAGCATAACCCGGTCATGATAGCTACTTCACACATACTCATACTCACACACATGCACACACGCACACACACACACACTCACTCACTCATAGGGCAGGGACATTGCCATGCCAAAGCAGCATCCGCATCCCAGTTTTCTGCACATGTGCTTTGTGAGCCTTCCAGCTGTCAGCAGAGAGTTCTCTCTCCAACTCTCTCTCTCTCTCTCACAAGTCCTTCCTCTAGCTGTCGGATAAATTTAGCTGTCACAAAACTGTAGCAATTCCTTTTCAGAGGTCTTGAGCAATTGCAGGGCGACCCCTAGGTAAACACCATTTTGCACTCTATTGTAACTAGCTCTAGGACTGTTTTTCGGGTGAGGTCCTTGCATTAAAACGTTGACTGTGCGCATTGGAAGCAGCTGCAAAATAATATTAAACATTTAAAACTTCCCATCCGCACAGTTGTTTAATGCAATGGCGTCCCAAGCGGCGTATACGTAACGTAGGCTCCCAAATCTCATATATATTCGCATTAACAAAGCACAACAACAATTACAACAGCAACAAAAAACCATAACAACAACAACAACTACAACAAAATGAGCGGCTTTCATCTTGTTCTGTCATCTTAATTTTCCATAGTTGAAATTATAGCGAAAGCTTATGAAAAATCGGCGTTAAGTCTTTATCTTTATCTGTGGTCATATTTTCGCGCTCTCTCTCTCTCTCTCTCTGTCTCTCTCTCTCTATCTCTCTCTAACTGTCTCTCTTGCTGTTTCTTTCTCTGTCTATGCCATCACTCTAAGCCCATTAAAAAACCAGCCACAACAACATTAACATTAACATTAACAACAACTAATAACGAAAAAACAATAAAAATAAACAAAAATACAACCAAAAAAGAAAAATTTTGCTCATATACGTTCCGTCTTTGTGTTTTCTGTATCTTCTTTGTTCTTTGTTCTTCTCCTTCTTGTTTTTGTGTTATCAACCATTTTTTTCTGTTGTTCCCGGCCTTCTTTCTTTCTTGTTATTCGTATATTCGTATTGTTTGTGTTTTTAGTCAGTGCATCCGAGGACGAAGAGCGCCTGGTGCGTGACCTCTTTCGGGGCTACAATAAACTCATACGACCCGTACAAAATATGACACAAAAAGTTGGAGTAAGATTTGGTTTGGCGTTCGTACAGCTAATCAATGTCGTAAGTGTTCCCAAAAACAAATTAAAATCAAAATTAAAACAAACCAAAAACCAAAAAAAAAAAAAACTAAACCACAAGTATTAGCAATATTAAAAACCAAAAAAAAAAAACTAACTTTAGTAGCGTGTAACTGTACTTACGAGTTCTGTTCATAAATAAAATTCTTGAGTTTTGTTGCTGCCACACGCACAGTGCGCGCAGCCACGCCGCTGCCCTCCCCCGATCAGTGGGCGTGGCTAGGCGCCCGACCGTTTTCAGTTTCGATTATGCTTTGTAAATACTTAATTACACGTTGTCTTGACTTGTATTTGTATGTTTGTAGTGAAACTTCATGCCTAGCAATACGAAATACTAACTCTAACTAATAAATAACAAATTGATTGCATTTAAAATTAACAACTAACAACCAAATAAAAACTACTACTTATACTACTACTACTTACTATGCGAAAATCTTAAAAAACCAAATGCAAATAATGACTTAACTACCTTCCCACCCGCTCTCTCAAATATATTTCTCTGTCGAAAACAAATTCGAATTGAAACGATTCGATTCGATTCGCTTGAATCTCATATACAAAACAAAATACGTATACGTAACGTGCGTAACGATCGATTCTCTGATACCACCACCATCACCAAACAACCACCAAACCACCACAACCAAACCACCAACCATCATCACCACAACAAATCAAATATCAAAAAAAAAAAAAAAAAAAAAAAAAAAAAAACTGATACCGATAACGAAAACGAACTGAAACCCGAATTGAAACCAAGAATGAGAAAAATCAAATTATGAAATCAAACGTTTGGTTACGTTTGGTTTGGTACGACTATCAGCTGCAATGGGATGAGGCTGACTACGGCGGTATTGGGGTGCTGCGGCTGCCCCCGGATAAGGTTTGGAAGCCGGACATTGTGCTCTTCAATAAGTGAGTAGATCGCTTTATGTAACTAACTACCGTTAAAACTCTGAACCAACTCTCTCAAATCGCAAATCTCAACTCTACCAACTCTCCACTCTCTCTCTCTTTTTGTACACTGTACACTGTACATCGTATTAACTGTTGTATTGTACTGAACCTAACAATTTGTCTAAGTAGGCGCCAATATTGAAAATTTCTTGCATTTCCATTGTCTTGGATACTAAAATATATTTCCATCTGTCTAATCTGCTGTCTAGTGCCGATGGCAACTACGAGGTGCGCTACAAATCCAACGTGCTCATCTATCCCACGGGCGAGGTCCTGTGGGTGCCGCCGGCCATCTATCAGAGCTCCTGCACCATTGATGTCACCTATTTCCCCTTCGATCAGCAGACGTGCATCATGAAGTTCGGCTCGTGGACCTTTAATGGAGATCAGGTCTCCTTGGCGCTGTACAACAACAAGAACTTTGTGGATCTCTCCGATTACTGGAAGTCCGGCACCTGGGACATCATCGAGGTGCCCGCCTACCTCAACGTATACGAGGGCGACAGCAATCACCCAACCGAAACGGACATCACTTTTTACATAATTATACGACGCAAAACTTTGTTCTACACGGTGAATTTAATTTTGCCCACGGTGCTGATCTCATTCCTCTGCGTGCTCGTCTTCTATCTGCCAGCTGAGGCTGGTGAAAAGGTAAGCTTTGAGTTTAATTCGAATTCGTTACGTCTTTGTTTTTGTAAATCAGGGACCGTAACGGCTAGAAGTTATATCTTCCGAAATAATTTATAGCAGCTATCTTTAATTTGTATTGTAAAAGTTAATAACAAATCGTTTGGTGTTCCTACAAGTATTCTAGCTCATATGCCTCGTAGTTTCTTAAAACTCTTCGATTTAAATAATAACTGTTACTTTCGTGGTGCCTGGGTTTAATTGTCTAGGTCACGCTGGGCATTAGCATTCTGCTGTCACTGGTTGTGTTCCTGTTGCTTGTGTCAAAGATTCTGCCACCGACATCGCTGGTGCTGCCGCTTATAGCCAAATATCTGCTCTTCACTTTTATTATGAATACGGTCTCCATTCTTGTGACTGTCATTATTATTAATTGGAACTTCCG